>JAPPVO010000003.1:42260170-42296125 GCA_030407325.1 Camellia japonica | reverse complement strand
TCCAACATACTATCAACTCTACCATTCCCAGCAATACGCCTCAATATCTCCATATAATGTTGGAAAGAAGCAACAGTTGGTGCATAAGCACATTTAACTAATATTTTCATCAAAATCAGCTTATAGTTAGTATGAAGTCCCACCAATTTGTCAATCAAATTTCTCTTCAAATGGTTCAAGCAATATGCATGATGTACATTGGAAAACCACTGAAAGAGCGTCAAGCAATCCATGTTGATGGTTAGACACAAAGGTCAATCTTCGGCCTGAACCAACAGCTTTTAACAACTGACTTAAAAAGCACATCCAATTATCTTGATTTTCAGCATCAACAATCGCAAAAGCCAAATGAAACAGGTCTAAAAACAAAATAACATGAAACTGCAAAAATTAGAAGACTCACAATACAATAATAGAAACCAAAATCCACCAACTACCAAAACACAATGATAAACCAAAACTATGCTAACTGCAAATAAATACATACCTTGATTAGCATCCTTTGATATTGCTGCAAGCAAATGCCCCTTGTAATGCCCCTTCAAGAATGTACCATTAACAAACAACAACGGACGACAAAATTGAAAGCCATACAAACATCCATGAAATACCATAAATAATCTCCGAAAACACCCACTACTTTCATCTACATCTAATTCAAACACACTTCCAGGATTCGTTCTTATACCCGTCTCAAGGTACCATCGAAGTTGGTCAAAAGAAGATGTAAAATCACCAAACAACCCACCTCTTGCCTTATTAACTCCTAACCATGCAACTCGATAAGAAACATCTATACCATATTGCTTCTTTAACTTTTTTTTTAACTTCAATAGGACGAGTCAACGGATTATCATTAATATCATTATGCAAAATATCAGGCACAAGTCTAGAACCAACCATTTTGCTACAAGATCTACGAGCAACAACCACATAAGTATGCACATTATCCAGCTTCATAATAAAAAAAATACCGAAATTCATCAACACCCTTCCATGCACAAACCATTTACAACTCGTAGACGACTTCATCATACATTCAGCAGTTACTCTTGTTACATCATTCTTCAAATAATTCACTGTAAAACCACACTCAACTGCATACTTAGCCAATGCAATACGGAACGCCGGCACTCCACCTTCAAATTATTGACCAACACTGTGTATAATCCCTTTCCAACTAGCAGACAACAAAACTTTCTCTAGTTCTGGATAAAAACTAGGCAACAAACCACCAAAATCATCACAATCGTCAACCAAAGAACTCTCACAAATTACAGAATCAATCCTAGAAGAATTATCATTAACCTCCACAGTTCTCCTATCACCCACAACAATATCAACAACATGAGAACCACTACAACCTACCATTGACATCATATTCCCCAAATCATCATCACATTCAACAATACAATTAGAATATCCAGTAATAAAAAAAAACAAACAAAAGTTACCAACACTCAACTCCTTGAACTTCGCAAATATTTTCTCAACAACTTCATGATAACTACATTCCTCACTAATCTTAATAGCAGCACAAGACTTATTGTATTTGCACATTAACATGAAACACCCCTCCATATTACAAATCATAAACCAGCAGACAATTGTTCACAGATTCCAAACTGCAAAATTATACAGTTACAACATATCAGTATCAACACTTCAGAATTCACAATTCCAAACTGCAAAATTATACAGTTATAACATATCAATATTAAAACTTCAGAATTCACAATTCCAAACTACAAATTCAAAACACATTACACTATACAACAAACAAAATCAAAAAAATCAAAATCATTACATTATATCACATACAAAAATCACAAAATAAGTATCAAACAAACAAAATTTATCACAAAATAAAGAACTATAACAACATTGCCAAACACAAACCAGAGATCATGCAAATTTTCTTATCTATATATATACACATATATGTATGTATCGACAAATAGAGACAGAGTGAGACACAGACACACAAAGAGAGTGAGAGAGATTCAAATCGCACAACGAGATCGACCTCACAGCACAAAGAGATCGACCTCACGGAGAGAGATCGAGATCGTAGACAACCTCACATAGGTGAGATCACAATCTAATATTTGATTTTTCACGTGTATATATATATCTCAAATCAAAGGGTAATACAGCCATTTAAAAAATAAGAAAATGTAAAAGGGACCTCTGGGTACAAAACATAAAAAACTATGGACCTGTTAGTCTATTAAAAATATAGTGGGATTAGAAGGGACATAGATCCCCTACATAGGACTACATAGTAATTTTCCCATATAGTTTATAGCCTTCGGACTGGACCTAATTTGGATATTAACATATAAAACAAATTAGAAAAAAACTAATAAATTATAATAAAAAATTCCAAATGTATTACATAATTAGAATTGGATGTTGAATCATAAAAAAATTAAATTTTTTTTATTGAAATACATAACTATATTAACTATGATTATATTACTAAATTGTATGCATATTTAATATTTTGAAAAAAAAAGTTGGTGTGCTCCTCAGTTTTTTATTTTAATCTTATTTTTTTTCAATATATATATATATATATGTACACAAAAAAGAAAAAAAAATATTATTTAAGATACGTGAGCTTAATATGGGCCATGTCTTGAAAAGTCCATTTAGGAGGCCCAGGTGCCCTATCCTTCGACCTAAGCCCAATCACATTTTTAGTACTAGGCCGGGCCATTCTAAGGCCTAGGCCTGAGCAGAAGCTCGATGGGCTCGAGCCAGGCAGATGAGGTTTACTGTCACGTATGATTATGATACTGCCCAACTTTTATGCTCACTTGGATTGGACCCATGTGCATATCTATCTATCCATATTATTAATATGTGAAGGCTACGTCTCATATTTTGGGTTTTTTTCAAAATGTCTTTTGTAGTTGGTATTTATATAAATTTCGTAATATCAATAAGAAAATGTATAATTTTGTTATAAATTGACGTAATAAAATGTTCAAAATTTTGTGGTTAATGTTGAAAAAATTTGTGACTTGATTACGACATTTTTTATTATGCTAATTTATAATGTAATTATGCATTTTGTGTTAAAGTTACGAAATTTTATAATAAAATTACATATTTTGTGATAAGGTGCACAGCATATACAGAGCATTTTCCTTTTTTATTTGTACATCATTTCTATTACTATATACATATTTACAAGACTAAAAAAGTTGTAAAATTTTCTGCGGCAAATCAACCCAACTTCAATATCTCTATACAGTAAGAGGGAGTTGATTATGCTACAGTGTTTGTGGCTCTCTTTTTCAATTTCTTGTTTTGCCCCTCTGCTTTGTTCTATTTTCCTAGCCAATTCATGGCTCTTGTACAGTAATTTGTAAGAAACAGACATGTCGCTTTTTGCTACAGGTTTTGGTGGGTGAGAGAGAGCCACGTCTCCATATTTTCTCAATCAATTCTCTTAGAATTCTCTGTTCCTATCTTAAACTCTCACAGCCCCGCCCCTCTCTCTCAATAGCAATCAATGATGTCGAACACCTCTCGCTCCGGGCCACCATTATCATAGGTAACAAAACTTCCATTTCTCTCTCTATTTTTTGAAATCTGGTTCTTCTCTGATCTGATGAGTGAAATAGTTTTGAATTCAGTTTTGAAATGGTGTTATTTTTAAATGTCTTCTATGATTGAAATGGGTTTCGAAATGGTTTCTGTCATCGCACCGTTTCAAAAATGGTTTGTCATAGTTTGACTTCTTGTTATAAGATGGCTACTTTATTTTTAAAGGCAGTCTCTCTCTCTTTTCCTCTCGAAGCTTTCCTATTGCGGATTTTCTTCAGCGACATCGATTGGCCATTTCTATGTAAATTTTTGACTTTTGGTATATTTGGGATTGTGTAAAGTTTGGGTTTTTTCAATTTTTGTTCGTGTCCATGTATCGATGAAAATGGAACCCTTATCTAGCCTATTCTTAGCAGTAAAGTCTTGCATCATGTTGTATGAGAGATCCAACCACATGATTGGCTTGCACTTTTGAGTTTCAATAGTTTTTATTTTCTCCTTATGACCTTCATGGGTTTTGAGATGGCCTGAACGATAGAGTTATGTCTAATTTTCCAAAAGCAATAGACTAATGGAAATTGCTTATGGCAAATTGAGATTAAAGAAAAATGGTACTTTTAGTTTTGTAGAATAAGAAATGGAAATCAGAAAATGGGATTTCATTATTTTTTTAAAAAAAATAGGTATTAAATCTTATAAAAAAATTATTTGTAAATTTTGATATTAGTTTTTTTTTTTGGTTCCAGGTGTGATTACATGTTGATAATGATGATTGAAGGCCATTGGGGCCCCAATGGATCTTCATAAGGTAATATCAATTAATCGTCAATAAAATCAAACTATTTTTTTCATTTTTTAGTGGCTTTTGTGATCTTGAATTTCTATATTGCTTCTTTGTGTTATTTTTCTAATCGCAATCAAAACGGAATGGAAGATAAGTACTTATTTCATTTGGTTTGTTCTTTTTTCTCATTTGACAATGCCATTGCCTAATAAAAAGAGCAATTAGTAGAATATGTAGAGAGGAAAAAAAGTGCAATGATGTGAGTAATTTTTAAAAATTTTTGGATACATGACAGTGAATTACTCATTTTGGTTGGTTTAATACATTTTAACTAGAAGGACATGGGATACATTGCGTGTTAGGTGGGGTTTCTTCAAGCATTGTTTGGACTTATACTTGTATTTCTTTTCTTGCATCTTGATCTAATAGTGGTGTTTGTTGTGAGTTTTACACTAGATTTATATGCATTCAGGTAATATTAATTAAGCTCAATTGTATTGTTGCAGCTTGAGGACTACTCAACTATTGGTTTGTTCCTTTTAGATTGGAACATCATACAAGAACTACTTGTTTCTCTATACTCTAAATTGAGAATTTTTAGTCTTTCTAAATTTTAGGGCATTCTTTGGGAAAAGTCTGATGTAATAAGGGAAAGCTACAAATGACAAGAATTATCAGAATATCACCTTATGTGGCAAACTACAAGATAAAGTTGTGGCTTACTTTCTTTGTTAAGAGTTAATGAATTGGAGATTATTTTTCTTGGAGGGTGATTATGTTGATTATATTGTCTTTTATTTATACAGGAATGCAAACAAATGGAAATGGGTAGTATTATGAGTTATTCCAAAATACCAGGTTGGGGAATCCTACAATTCTCGATTTTTAGGTTTGTGCTATTTTACATGGTATATTTTGCTTCTATTAATTATAATTTATATAAAGGAAACAAGGTGTTTCTATGAGCTTAGTTTGTTTTCCTTATTTGATGAAAACCAATATACTTATAGATGGATTTACTTTGTTTTGATAATCTTTCAATCTACTTATGATTGATCTCATTCCTTTTAGGCATCTTGGAATTTATTCTTGGTGGTGGAAAATGTATTTATACCAAGAATTAGAACAATTTGAGATCAAAGCTTAAAAAGTAGGTACTGACTGATTCAAATGTATCTTCAACTTATGTTTTGATATCACTCTTGTTGCCTATTTGATTAATGAAATACTAACAGACACACAAATAAAATTCCAAGTTGTATATGTTTGAGAATTTGTATATAAATAAAATTCCTTAAGTTAATACTAAGTTCAGTATCTCTAACTACTTTCGTGTTATAATTCAATTAGTATTAAAAAAAAAAAAGGGTTTAATGGCAAATCCTACAATGCAAGATCAATTCAACAAATTTTGTTGTCTTCTGTATTCATAATGCAACTTATATAAATTTAGATTATCAACTAAGAAAATTTATATTGTGTATTTTTTTTTTTTTTTTTTTTTTTTGGGTTTTAAATTGGTTCTTGCTATGATATATATATATATAGGTAGATCTCACATTCTATTTCTTATGACTTCTTTAGGAAAATCACCAATGACTCTATTGATGGAATTTAATAAATTAAATAAAAAATCATAGGTTTAAATGACAGACAATGATCTTTTCATCCAATTGTTAGTTATATTTTGTTTGATATAATTTTCATAATTTTTATAATTAAATTTTTTAATTTTAAGTAAATTAAAATTGCTTATGAAATTATTATTCATATTAAATGAAAAGGATAAAAATGGAATAAAATGTATAGAATTGAATTTTGTGAGAGTTGTCCATAATAAAATTTGATAGGAATAGTAATATTAAAAGTAAGCTTTCATTTTTAGCTTGTTTCTATATGTATGGCTTTTGAATTTTGTTTTGGCCTTCCAAATGTATATCTGCATGTGTATGCATCTATATCTATGGTCAGTTATAAAGTTGTTCATATGTCATGTATTAGAGAAAAAACTTGGTGAATGCAAATCACAAAAATATATTTGGCATATGTCATGTATGGGAGAAAAAAGTTGGTGAATTCAAATCACAAAAATATATTTGGCATATTTATTTTTTATATAATTTTCTCAAGACGTTCAGTCTCGACCATTCAATTATGAACCTACCTCATGAATTTGTTTTAATTTATCAATTAGATATCACTTTGAAGGCCTTGGTAAAATAGAATTTAAACACAAATTTTATATGTAGCTAATGCTTACATACCACTAACAAGGTCAAGAGAAGACTAACCATATAGCCTGCTGCAGATTACATGAAATAATGGGAAGAAAAGGTAAAAATAAAAGTGTATACAAAATAATTTACTTATGGTTAAAGATTTGTTCACACTCCGTGTAACCAATCAAGATTTATTTGATTTGTCATCAGAAATATAAAGCATACAATTATTAAATAGTTGTTGCTTAGAAGCTATTTTTATGTTGAGCAATGTTTTATGTCTGTTTAAAGGTCAACATTGAGTCATTTATCTCAGAAGCTTTCACTACAGGCTCAAAACTTGGATATTACCTTCGTGAGATCATCGTATCAATTTATTTTAGAAAGTATAAAGATTGTTGTTTATCAATTTTTTAAAAAAGTTTTTCAATGTTTGTCTTTTTTGTTTTTGGTTTAACATAGAAGTTATGTTAATGATTTCATTCATACTCGCTCTTTTGAATTTCTATTATCCATAACACTTGTGGGGTTAGAAATTTGAAGCTTATACATTAGAATCTATGAAGCACAGATGTGCGTGCGGGTACGAATATAGGTATGGATACGATATGAGTAAGCCGATATGGGTACAAGTACGATACGGATGCGGGTACCCATGCCGTACCCATGACGTACCCAAACATATTTGTTATACCTGACATGTGTTCGGCGTATTCGATACGCGTACCGCCGTATCGGTACGCGTATCCACACCCAGTAAGTAGCTGGTATTCGTATGGCACCATTTTTGAAATACCCATGCTTCATAGATTAGAATGCTTCCACTTCAGGTGCGCCGCTTAAATTTCTGGTTATTCATATGTGATGTACTTTTTTCTAATTTCAGCTTTGAAGTGGGCGTGCTTCGTGTAAGTGTTGCTGATGCATGTTATTGAGAAGTATAAGACTGATTTTCCTTCTATTTTTGAATCTCTTAATTCTGGTTCATTGATAGATTAGTGTTGCATTTATTGGCTTCCTACCAATGTTGCTTTCCCTTCCCCTTGGGTATTTGCTACATAGGTTTCTAAGTCTCTTCTTATCTTGCTTATATTATGTTTCTCCTCCATCTTTTTGTTGTTTTTCATTATTTTTAATACAATGTTTCTTAGAAAAAAAAATTGTGAGAATTTGGTTTCGATTAATTATTTTTTTAGACTGACATGTTGAAAAAAAAAATCAAATTTCATAACCTCCTTGAAGCTTTGCGAAATTCTGACATGTTGGATCCTATAATTGTTTGTCTACTGATTGATATCTTGGCGTCAAATCATTACTCGCTTTTCTTCCAAACTTTAAGAGATATATCCAATCTAGATACCCATTGTAGCTTGCTTTTCGTGCTCCTCGGAGGGGTTTAGTCTCCTCGGATATGATAGCCCTAAAGTTCAGACTCTTGTGGTTCTGAATCTAGTTTCACAAGTGCAATGTGAAATAGAAAAAAAAAAAACACAAATGAGAGACCAAATCTGACAAATCTTAGAAATTCCATTTATCATCAGAGATGCAAAAATGGACAACAATGCTAGATTTCAGAGTCACCACTTAAATATTTTTGAAAAAATTTAGGAAACCCATGACTCGTGCCAAAGGCCACTTGTCCGTCATAATCAAAGGGTCTTGGCTCGAGAACTTAAGTGTGAGAGAGGAAGGTCATGAATTGAGCACCCTACTCACCTGATCAAAGATCGGCCTCTACTAATCATGATGTGATTTTTATGTACATTATATGCTCTTGTTTTGATTATTAATAGGCTAACATTACTATGTGAGGCACACAAGTATAGACTAAGTCATCCATTTTGGAATGCTTTGATTTTATGTTTGTTTGAAAAGAAGTTTTGAATATGTACTTCTCGAAAAAGTGAGCTCATGTATGCACTTATCAAAGTCATCACAACTTAAGCGAAATAGCCTTCATCCATCGGGATTCAAACAGTTAAATCAAATAAGCACTTAGCCTCATGGTAATATACTTGATATGGCAATACAAACACACATGCAGTATGCTAAAGTAAGAAATGTTCACCTAGTACTCAACTGAGGCAAGCCAAAGAGAAGAAAATAATTAGAAAAAAAATGCATGTTCCTAATATGCAAGTGACTAATGTAACAAATACAAAATGTAACTATCGGATTCGGCTTCTTAACATGTCATATGGATAAACTTAAAGCATGCGGCAATGCACATATTCAAGTAGGAAATGACAACAATGTTAGAATGATGAGCCGAACCCAATGCATGCAAAAATGGATACAACATATGGTAATGATATGAAACGAAAAATATGATGCTACCATGATAACCATATAAATAAAAATGAGAAGGAAATGGGGGTTAGATGACATATACAATATTACAAGTGTTATAAATTTACTTTCCCACAAGAGGGTCCGAATGAATGTCCTAATTACTAATTATTATAACACCAAATGAACTGACTACATTAACTAGTTATTACACACTGAATAAAGCCAACTAATTAATTACAAATATAAGTGAATTAGCTAACTAATTATTTACAAAGTACAACTCAAAGGAGGTGAATTAAAGGAATCGAAGGAGAGGTGGTATAGCGATCCCGGTTATCCCTTCACTGTTCTGTTGTATTCCGGACTTGGTTCCGTGGAGTTGGTAGTTGTATTTATCTTGTTGTCATCCTTTAATTCCTTATGTTTGAGTTTTAGGATGTGTTAGGCAGGGTTGTTATAGGTTGGTTGAGCCTTGGTTTCATTTCCTTGTTGCCCAGTTTTTAGATGGTCCGCTCGAGCGGGGTTTACACCCTTCCAGTATTTCGTGTCCCTGCAAAACTTCTGCAGGTGTGTTTTCTACGCTCGAGCGGGTCGCGCTCGAGCAGACTTGTTGGAGCTCGAGCGGGTAGTTCTTTTTCTGAAAAGTTCTGGGAGATGAAAATCTATGCTCGAGTGGACTGGTTTTTCGCGCTCGAGCGGGTGTGTTTTGCTTTTGTTTCTTGGCGCTCGAGCGGGCCTTCTTGCGCTCAAGCGGGTCCAGATTTTTGTGCTTGACGCTCGAGCGTTCTATTCTCCGCTCGAGCGGGTCATGCGTATATGAGTTATCCACTGGGTGATCTTAAATCACTTTTCACTTTTCTTTCTCTCTCTTACTTTTTCAAAAAGCAATTTTAGAGAGCTCCTCTCTCTAGAATCTCCCTTCTCTCTAGGGTTTGATCTAGCTAGAGTGTTCTGTTTTCCTTCGGCCTTTGTAAAAAGTGTGTTGATCGTCGAGGGCTAAGTTTTGATCCGAAAATTTTGGAGTTTGGAGCACTTTGAGTTTGGTCTTCTTCTTCCTTTGAGCTCCGAATTTGAGGTAGGGATTCCTACTCATACCTATGGGTTTTGACCTAGATTTTGAGCTTTTCTATAAATGGTTTTGGGTTTTGGAAAGTTAGGGTTTCAAAATGTATAAAAGAGGGTTTTGTGATTTTGGCTCATAATATGTATTTTGGGTCTCAAAATGATGATATAGTTGTTGGTTGTTGACATTTGAACCTTTGGGTTAATATTGAGAGATGGGGAAGAAAATCCTAAATTGTGTATAAATTAATTGATATAATTAATTTGGGAAAGTTATGGATTTGTGAAATTGAATTGAATATAATGATATTGGTTCATTATGAGTTGGAACAGTGGAGTCGGATTAATAAATCGTTCACTTTTGAAAATGTGGATAATTTATCTGTTGGTGCTTTTATTATCTGTTTAGAAATAATTGCTTTGGGCTACCGGTGGAGGGTAGTCTTGATTGTTGTAGACAATGCATGATGATTAGGCAAACTAAAACTAATCAATTGGATGTGTCATCGAATACGACGGTTGAAAGAATACGTTAATTTTATGTATTGATTGATTATGTATATGACCTATGTTTATATACGTTGTGTGTGTGGGAGGAGATAGGGGATGTACTCCACGGTTTAGGGGAAGATAGGGGATGGACCTCTAAACCGGATGTTGTTTGGGAGAAGATAAGGGATAGACTCCGTTGATACAGCACTAAAATGTGTATCTGTTGAAGTGTTGATATAGCTCATATGCTTATCTGTTGAGGTGTAAATATAGCTCATATGCTTATCTGTTGAAATGTTGATACAGCTAGTATGCTTATCTAATATGAAGTGGGAAATGTTTAATACGAGTTACTATCTCATTTAAGCTGTTTGGCCAGGTTCTGAGCCGTAGTTGTGAATTGAAAACTGGATAAGAAATGGAAAATGAAATGAAACATGGACACAGTTGTCATGTAATGGAAATGGTTTATGAATTGATTTATGCGAGTTAAACATTTACCAATTGCTTGTGTCTTAGTTACTGCCCATATTGTGTTTAGCATATCTCTACTGGGCGTTGACTCACCCTTTATGGGACATCATTTTCAGGTACATGTAGCATGCCACCTTCAAGGATGTAGCTTGGGAGGCTTGGGACTGTTGGACTGTTTTGTGTTTTTGGTTGTATTACATGTATATCAAGCCAAGGGCTTTCTTTGTATAGAGTTAGCACTCCCTTTTTGTAACCAAGTGTTGACTTGGAAAGTTGTAAGCCCTTAGGGCATTTAATTTTGATGTCAACATGTAATACATTTTGTAAAGATTACTCTGATGGAATACAATTATGCTTTATTTTCTTATGTCTAAGCATGCTATTGTTGGTTGATTTATGGGTCTATTTTGAGGGCGTTACAGGTGGTGAATCAAGCGATCAAGGGCGAGAACATCCTCTAAAAACCCCAACTGTTCACTACTAGAAGTTATCTCCGTTCAAAGTCTGAAAATCATTCTGTTTCAGGCCTCAAGATTTGCTTTGTTTCATTAAAAAAACACCCACTTCCGTACAAAAGGGTGGCCGGCCGGGCCTTGAGAAGTGGTTGGTCGTCCAAGGTGGTGGCCGGCCGACCACTATTGCTGGAGAAACACCTGATGCAACAGGATTGAAACAGAGCAAAACAGGGGGCTTTTGAAGGATGTTCATCCTTCATTCTCTCTCTTGTGAGGAAAATTTCTCAAGTAGAGAGTAGGTTTGCTTCATAAATCATCAAACATCCCAAGGGTATTTAAATAATGATTAATGAAGCAAATGGATGAAAATAATTCTATGGATATAAAGCTAAGGCAAATTATGAAAGAGGCATTCAAAGAGATGGCCAAAACCTACAACATCCCATGGAAAATCAGAGCAAGTGAGTGCTCAAATTTAGAGAGAATAGGTTTAAAAGAAGCCATTCTTATATACACAAGAGATTCTATCATTAGGAAGACCAAAGAGACTCATCTTCCTACTCATGGAAGATGGATTAAAACCTCAATTTCCATGCTTCAAAGGAAAAAGAAGAGAGTCTTTAATGGCCTTGATGAAGAGCTCTCATGTATCTTTGAAACAAATGCAAGGCTAGACTATGCAAAAACAATAAATTAAAGCTAAGACAAGATGATTGTAAGCCCATCTTCCTACTCATGGAACATGGATGAAACATCCATTTAGAAGGGAGCTATGCAATATCTTCAAAGGAGAGAGATATGAGACAAGGATCAAGCTATCTATGTAAGCTTTAATCACATACAAACAACTCATATTCAATCGAAAACTACCTAAAACAGTACTGAAATGAAGCAAATGAAGCCTAAATATGAAGAACAACAAGAGAGTAAACCTAAAGAACAAGCCTATGAAATGGTGGCTAACCCTTTCACCTTGAAACAAGCTTTCAAATCACATTTTAAAAGCCAAAACAATCTGAAAAATAGTATTGAAATAAAGAAGAAGAAGTTAAGTAATGAAAAGAGTGAAAGATCAACCTCCAAGGAAGAGGAAAAACTTCTTGGTTTACAAACTCCAATCCAAACACTCTCAAGTATTTGAATTTGTGTTCAAAATCCCAGCAAAAAGCTTCAAAATCAAGCTCCAATGGTGTATATATAGTATATCTATACCAAGAGGGTAGAGAAGAACTTTTGATAAACCTCTAAGCCTTTAGGAATATGTTCTAACCCTAAACCATGAAGTGAGGGGCTATATTTATAGAAAAACAACCGACTTCAACGTAAATATCTTCAAAAGAGACCAGCTGGCCAAAGCTCGTGCATGGGAGCAGTTGGTAACGGCAAAATATCCGTTCCCAATAAACATAGCTGGCCGACCAAGAGGGTGGCTCGTCGATCCTTTTGGTGTTTGCTGTTTTTTTGAGTGGGCAGGCTAGAAAAATAGGGTTTGGTCCAAATGGGGTGCAAGGTTTCTGTTTAAAGCTCAAAACTGAATTCTTTTGTTGAAGATTCAACCAATTTACATAGTGTAACTTTCATCATCGAGTGTTCAGATTGAAGCGCCAAAGTCTTAAGGGCGGTCAAAAAATGGGACGTCCACACCCATCATCTAATCATTTGAGTTGATCCATGCTTAGATCCTCGAACTTACAATGCTCTAAATACTTCCCAAGTGGCTGCAATTTGGCATGAAAATGATGACAATCCAGATTATAGAGAGCATGATATACTTGTTCACAAACACGAAGGACAAAATCAAAGAATTCGATATTACTATGGTCGTTATGATCCCTTACAATACCCGTTGTTATTTCCATTTGGAGAGCCTGGATGGCATCAAGGAATTAAGAAAAAAAAAAATTGCACATGCCATTACTAGAGCTCAATCATCAATTTTGCCTCAAAATGCTACCAATGTAGATAATTTGCTTGACAATGAGGCTAAAGGTAATTATAGGCCCCCAAAAAAACAAAAAAAAAAATACTATGTTTATATTGTTCCAAGAAATGTTTGAAATTTTTTTAACATTGTTTCAGTCTTTGAAGAAAATTCAACCAAATAAGGGATGGTTTTAGCTAGGGAGTTTTACGATACAAGCTTCAGATAAGAGACAATCATTAATTAGTGCTTCTTCAATCAGGTTGACTTTAGCAACAATATATTTTGTTGATATGTGTGTAAAGCTTGAAACATCGCAACTTGATTATTTTCGATCAAGGTAACACCAAATAAGGATGGAGTTATATCAAGGAATTGTTGATAGTGTTGTACATGGAGAATCCAAAGGTTCTCAAATTGAGAGAAGACCAGTCTTACCAAGTTCAATCATTAGTGGTCCTAGGGATCTTTGAAAATGCTACATCGATGCAATGACAGTAGTTTAGTGTTCAGTAAACCAGATATATTCTTAACTATGACTTGTAATCCAACTTGGCCTGAAATTAAAGCTAAACTACTCCCACATGAGAAAGCACACAATAGACCTAATTTACTTGTTCGCATCTTTAGAAGTAAATTTGAACATTTGAAAACTGAAGTCATAAAGAACAAACTTTTTGGACCAATTGCAGCGTTTACTTATGTTGTTGAGTTTCCAAAAAGAGGCCTTCCTCATGTTCATATGCTCTAGATTTTGCAACAAGGATACAAACTAAATTCTGCTGAAAAATTTGATGCCTTAATATCTGCTAAATTACCAGACAAGCAAAAATATCCTCATTTATATTCTGTAGTTGTCATGCACATGATGCATGGACCACGCAATGCTGCTAATGGTTATCCTCTTTATAAAAGACAAAATAATGGTGAAACAATATTGGTTCAATGCCACATGTTAGAGAATAGATGGGTTGTACCTTATAATCCATATCTACTTGCAAAATTTGATTGTCATATTAATGTTGAAATTCGCTCGACCATTAAAGTTGTAAAATACTTGTACAAGTATATTTGCAATGGTCATGACAAGGTAGCATTCAATGTTGTTGGAGCCAATGCTGCGGAAAATATTGATAAAATATCACAGTTTCAATCAGCAAGATGGATTCCTCCTCCAAAAGCGATATGGAGAATTTATCATTTCTCTTTGAATAAGGTCAATCCTGTAGTCATTAGTTTACAATTGCATCTTAAAGGCTGCCAAACAATTGGATTCAACAATAATGCTAGCTTAAAATCGATAGCTAACAGTGAGTTCTTTTCAAAAACCATTTTAATAGAATTTTTTGCAATGAATAGATCAAACAACAAAGCAAAAACTGGAAAATTTTTATACAATGACTTCCCAAAAGCATTTGTCTGGTATTCTAAATACATAATGTGGTTTGAAAGGCAACAAAGAGAGGTCATTGGAAGAATAGTCACAACAAATCCAACTGAAGGCAAGCGTTGTTATTTGCGAGTATTGCTAAATCATATCAAAGCACCAACATCATTTCAAAGTCTAAGAACTGTTAATGGAACCACCTATGTGACTTTTAGAGAAGCAACTATTCAACATGGATTGCTAGAAGATGATGAAACTAATGAAAAGTGCCTAGAAGAGGCAAGTAATTTCCAAATGCCTTCTCCTTTGAGATAATTATTTGCAACAATACTTGTCTATTGTAATCCACATAATCCAAAGGCACTCTTCTGACATCCCTGATCTGTAATTAGCTAATAATTCTCAATTAAGAATGCCTAATGAGTGTTTAAAATAAAATTATGAGCTAATTGTGCATCTTATTTGTATTTCTATCTATCTATTGTAGGAATATCTATCTGAAATTCTATTTCGATAAGAAAATTGAAGGCCTTATTGACATCTGAACATGAAATTGACCAAGTCTACATGTCAATTATAATTTTTGGAATATTATGGTAAGTTTAATTAGATTTTGATTCGAAATTAAATAATTAGAATAAATTAATTAGACTTAATTAGATATAAGCAAGCTTGATCAGTCTTAACTCAACTTAATTAAGTTAACCTAATCCAAGCTATAAATAGGGGGAATGAACTTAGCAAAACACCATTCTTCATCATTGTTTAGTGCAAAACGTGTAGGAGAAGAGTGTGAGAGGGAGAGAGTTCAATTCAAGGGAAAAAGAGGAGATTGAAGAGAAAAATTAAAGATTTGACTTGGAAACTCAAGGAATTTGTTACACAGAGTTCAATTGAAGAATTTAGGTAAGAATTTGATTCATAAACTTTGAATTTAAGACATCAAATGTAAGAATTCTAGTGAATTAAGGGGCTAAGCATGAGAATTAAGTTAAAAATGTTGAATTAAGAGTTAAGTCATACATGTATGCATGAATTCAACATGTTTTATTTTGAGCATAATTCATGTGGTTTAAAGTTTGAATTTAGAGTTTTCGTAGACATGCATCCATGATTCATAGAATTTTGAAGACAAATATCACATGCATGCATGAATTACCATGTTTTAAAGATGAATTCCATGTTTTGAAAGCTTTAAATGAAGAATTGCAAAGTTTTAGTGACATGAATGGTGAATTCACAAGTTTTAAACCTTGATTTTTGCAAATTGGTTTTGTGTTAATGTTTATACATGAGTTTCTAAGTATTTTATGAAGTTTTGGTCCAAAACAATGAGTTTTGGTACCTTAGAATTGAGTTTTGTACTTGAAATGCAATTCTTGAAATTCTAGAATTCTATTTCATCGCTCGAGCGAACAAAGCTTCGCTTGAGCGCACATTGTGAGCTCTCAGAAGTTTTGTAGACAGTGCAGTTCGCTCAAGCGACTAAAGCTTTGCTTGAGCTAACTCACCTTTACAAGGCTCATGGCTCGAGCGACCAAAAAGTTGGCTCGAGCCTAAAATCATAGCATCCAGTACTTTTGCAGACCAAGGGGTCCGCTCGAGTAACCAAAACTTCGCTTGAGCGAACTGTCCTATTTTTAAAAATTTTGTTAAGTGTTTCAAAGTGCATAATTGCATCCTCATTCCATTCTAGACATTCTTAAGCCATAGTTTAGACTATAATAATGAGGGAATGAATTAAAAACACACTATGAAAGAATGAAATAAGTTAAGCACCTACAGAACGTGTATTTCAATCTGTATTTGTTGTGTGTTTGTGTAGGTCACACGCTACCGTTGTCTGAACTGTCTTTGGAGCTATTTGTGAGTAACAACTTTGTAAAGATATGTTGATTATAAGTATTTTCTGATTTATGAATTATACTCTGTTTATGAAATGATATTTTCTTAATGAATGAATGATTGTCCATTTTCTGAAATGTAATCGTGGCATCCTTAGGATTTGCATCTATTATCTGTTATCTATATTTGCTACCTGGTACCAGAAATCTTTGTGGGTTCCTTTATGGAACTATACATGAAACCTAAATGGTTATCTGATACGATTGTGCACAATCATCTGTCTGATATGAATAGTTCTTTATGCTGATCTGATATGTATATGGGTCTTTATGAGCATTTGCTCTATTATCAATTTGGATCTTTTCTATCAAGCCAACCATTGTGCCTCACGTGGAGGTTCTTGAAAGTTAATGTGGTCAAGTTTTGTGAAGAAGTCTTAAGCTTTTATTTTATTTTGTTATCATGAATGAGTTTTGTCTGTCTTGTAAATAGGGCTAAGTCCTTTTTTGTCTTATCTGTATATATACGATAATGTAAGAATGATGTGATAACATATGTATAGAAAGTTTAAATATTTTTTGTCTCATATAAGTCTACACAGCTCTATGGACAATGTATGTTTATATATTTTTGCTTCCGCTAGCCCTTTATTTTGAAATTCTGTTTAAGAGGCCTTAGGTAATCTCAGGATTACTGGTCGGTCATGATGCTAAACCTATAGGGGTAGGTTTGGGTCGTGACAACTCTTTACAAAGTTTGAACAATATATGTCAAAAGACTTTTCAAAAAATTCAACAACCTTAATGAATGATATTCGTTACCAAGTCTTGCAAAGTATAAATTCTACACTTGAGTCTATGGGTAAAAACTTAGCCAAATTTAATCTTGTTGCCTTGTTGCTATCAGTGAACCAACATAGCACGCTTTGCAAAGAAATACAAGATGAAATGAATATATCAGTGTCTGATTATGACTTGTCATGTGTATCATTACTAAATAAAGAACAAGCAACTGCATATTCCAAAATTGTTGAAGCAATTCTATCAGGCACTCCAAGTTACTTCCTCATTGATGGACCTGGAGGTGCAGGAAAGACTTTCCTTTATCGCACAATCTTAGCAACAATTAGAAGTCGTAAAATGATTGCTGTTGCAATAGCAACATCAGGTGTTGCAGCTTCAATTTTACTAAATGGTCAAACTGCATATTCTACCAATAGATATCGAAGGCAAATTTTCTTGTAATGTTACCAAGTAAAGTGATCTAGCGCAACTTTTAAAAGCTGCTACGCTTATAATTTGGGATGAATCCTCCATGGCAAAGCACCAAGCCATTGAAGCGCTTGATGAAATGTTACGTGATATAACTGAGATTGTGCATTGACTACCGACAGTTGAATAAGGTCACGGTGCGTAATAAGTATCCTTTGCCTCATATAGATGATTTGTTTGACCAACTTTAGGGAGCATGTGTGTTCTCCAAAATTGATCTCAGATCAGGGTATCACCAACTTAAGATTAAGGAAGAGGACATACCGAAAACTGCTTTTCGAACTCGCTACGGGCTTTATGAATTTCTTGTTATGCCTTTTGGTCTAACTAATGCCCCCGCCGCATTTATGGACCTTATGAATAAAGTGTTTTAACCATACATAGACCAATTTGTGATTGTATTTATTGATGACACACTTGTTTATTCAAAGAGTCAAGAGAATTATCAACAACACTTGCGGGTGGTATTGCAGACTTTACGAACAAAAAAGTTGTATGCGAAGTTTAGCAAATGTGAGTTTTGGTTAGATCGTGTTATATTTTTGGGGTATGTGGTTTCGGGTGAAGGCATTTTTGTGGATCCGAAGAAAATAGAGGCTGTGGTGAATTATGATCGTTCTACTAACGTGACCGAGGTGAGGAGCTTTTTAGGGTTAGCAGGCTACTATCGTAGATTTGTAGAGGGGATTTCATTGATTGCGGCACCATTAACATGTTTGACTAGTAAGAATACCAAATTTGATTGGACGAAGAATTGTGAAAAGAGTTTTCAAAAATTAAAGAAGTGATTAACTTCTGCCCCAGTGCTTACTATTCCATTAAGTGGTGAAGGATTTGTTGTTTATAGTGATGCCTCTCATCAAGGGCTTGGTTGTGTGTTGATGCAACTTGGAAAGGTGGTGGCCTATGAATCTAGACAATTGAAGAATCATGAACGCAATTATCCTACCTATGATTTAGAGCCCGCAGTAGTTGTTTTTACTTTAAAGTTGTGGAGACATTATTTATATGGGGGAAAATGTGAGGTATGTACCGATCATAAGAGTTTGAAATATTTATTCACGCAGAGGGATTTAAATTTTAGGCATAGGAGATAGATTGAACTGATTAAGGACTATGACTGCACCATTAATTATCATCCAAGAAAAGCTAATTTGGTGGCTAATGCTCTTAGTCGGAAATCTACAAGAAGATTAACTCATATTTAGGGCATTCGATTTAGTCTCTTACATGAAATAAAATCTATTAGAGTTGAACTAGTAGTTGGGAAGTCAGGATCCTTGTTAGCTACAATTAAAGTGAGACCATTGTTGGTGGATCGCATTCAAGAAGCCCAAGGGAAAGACATAGTTTTGGAGAAGACCCGAGCACCCGAGCTCGGGTGAAAGATGGTACTCTGTCAGACTTTATTATTAAAGAAGATGGTGTGTTGATATTTAAAAATCGGTTATGTGTTCCAAATGAGCCCTAGATAAAAAGGGAGATATTAGATGAGGCCCATAACTCACCTTATGCAATGCATCCGGGGAGTACAAAGATGTATCCAAATTTAAGAGAAAGTTATTAGTGGTTAAATATGAAGAGAGAGATAGCAGAATTTGTATCAAGGTGTTTGGTATGTAAGCAGATTAAAATAGAGTATCAACGCCTAACCGGTTTACTTCAACCTCTTCCTATACCTGAATGGAAATGGGAGCAAATCACCATGGATTTTGTTTCGGGCCTGCCTCGCACACAAAAGGGGCATCACTCTATTTGGGTGGTTGTAGATAGGTTGACAAAATCTGCACACTTTTTGGCTACTAAGAAAAACTTTTCACTTAATCAATTAGGAAAAAATTACGTGGATGAAATTATGAGATTACATGGTGTGCCGGTAACTATTGTTTCAGAAAAAGACTGAAGCTTCACATCCCACTTTTGGCCTAGTCTTCAAAATGCTTTGGGTACTAAATTGAGATTCAGTACGGCTTTTCACCCCCAAACCGACGGGCAATCCGGGAGGACAATCCAAACTTTAGAAGACATGTTGAGAACTTGTGTCCTAGATTTTCGAGGTAGTTGGGATGAACAGTTGACATTAATAGAATTTGCATGTAATAATAGTTATCAATCAAGTATTAGAATGGCTCCCTATGAAGCTTTATACAGGCGAAGGTGTAGAACTCCAGTGTGTTGGGATGAGATTGGAGAGAGGAAATTGTTAGGGCCAGAGATTGTTCAAATTACTACCGATAAAGTGCATATTATTCGAGAAAGGTTGAAGGCGGCTCAAAGTAGACAAAAGAGCAATGCAGATAATCGGAGGAGGGATTTGGAATTTCAAGTTGGAGATCATGTATGTTAACAAATCTCGCCACAGAAAGGAGTGATGCGATTTGGTAAGAAAGGAAAACTAAGTCCAAGGTATATTGGGCCATTTGAGATCCTAGAGCGCATTGGCAAGGCAGCTTATCATTTGGCTTTACCACCTAGTCTATCTCGCATTCACAATGTGTTTCATGTATCCACGCTGAAGAAGTGCATGCCTGACCCATCACACATGTTAGATTTCCAACCAATCCGACTCAAGGATGATTTGTCTTATGAAGAGGAAGCCATAGAGATTGTGGACAGGAAGGATCAAGTACTACATTCTAAGACTATACCACTAGTAAAAGTATTATGGAAAAATCATGCTTTGGAGGAAGCTACTTGGGAGCGGGAGGATGATATGAAAATTTGATATCCACATCTTTTTCAAGGTATGAACTAGACTAAATAAATAAATAAATTTCATGGACGGAATTTCTTTTAGGGGGTTAGAATTATAATACTCCCAACATTCATCTAGAACCAAACACACTCCTAAGTTAAACTTCACTTAGGATATCAAAACCCAACTCCAAACTTGATAGTGGGTGTGACCAAACACCCCATTTCAACTAAAATAAAAATACATATTTTTTTTTTCTTCATTGTCTTCGTTCTTCTCACTTTAACTTCTCTCTACATTCTCTCTCATTTTCCTTTACTTTCTTGATGGCCAAACACCCCACCTTTGCTCCACCCTTACACCACCACCTTAACCCACCATCTCCACACTACCGACCATCTTATCTTGTCGGAAAAAGGGTCCGATCGGCCACTCCTTCACTCCATCCGAAAATAGCACAATAAAAGTACCAATTCTAGATTTTTCTTAATCTTTTGAAGAATCAAAGCTTGGGGTTTATTTTCTTGATGGATTAGAGGCTTTTAATTGGTAAGAATCTTTCTCTAAAAAGTTATCTTAAGGTTTTACATATTTTAAGTTAGAGATGATGATTTTTTTTTTTTTTAGACCTATTATGATTTGGGGTTTGATTGTTGAGTTTTATACTCTCAATTAGTTTCTATGAATGTTTTGCATGTAGAAAAATGATTAATTTGATAGTTGTTTCGGAGATTGAGATTTGAGTTAATGTAGGGTTTGAATGTGACGTAAAATTTGGGGATTTTGGTGTTAGGAAATTTATATGTTGAAATTGATTTGGTAAATGGTGGATTGGGTTATCTTTATGTTCTATAAATGATTTTGGAGGAATTTTATAAATGATTGAAGTGGTTTTACCTAAGTTGTTGAGTTTACGAAAATGTTGATTTTTGACTTTTGTGGTTTAATTGATGGGGTATTGAGCATACAAATTGGTTGGATATTTAAAAAGTTAATGACTCAAAAATGTGCAAAAGTTGGGTGTTGTGGAGATTGGATAAGTTGTTTGTTTGGGTGACTTGAAGTTGGAGGAGTTCTTTAGCTTGGTTTTAGCTCTCATTCCATAGCATGTCTTATTTAGGATCAATTTTGTAGATGTTGTAATATTCATTGAAAGCTTTTCCCTAATTTTAGATCTTATTTACTAATTGTTAGGATTGGAGGAAGGCGTCTCTACACCTCTTGGGAATTAACTCATAGAGTTTCAAATCTATGCTTTTGCTATTTTGGAGGTGAGTATACTTACCATGGAAATTTACCTTATCTCTATCTGTAATACAAAGTTTGAAAATAATTTAAATTAAAGGAAGTGGATGACACATTTTATCATGATATATGTATAAAAAGAGAATTTATAAATTTATTGAGGTCAAAAAGGTTGAGTTTAAATAATGTTTTCATTTGTATAATGAAGCATTAATTTTTATGAGAATTTATTTAAGTTGGGTCTTTCAAATTTTATGATGTTGATGATTGAATGACAATGAAATGTTATGTGAAAGTATTTGTTTTTATTGATCATATAACCACATATAGGCTAAGGGGCCACAAGGGTTGGAATGCTTTGGGGTCCTGGGGACTGAAATGTTTTAAGGACCATAAGGGTCATTGTACATAAGGGGTCCTAGGGATTGAAATATTGAAAGGAAAATTGAAGTGCTATGATGATGTGAGTTATGTTCCTATGGATATGTTTTGGGTAACGGTACCGTCACCACCTAAGTCACGAGGTAGTGCGACCCTAAGGCTATGTAGTGGTTCGTATGATGGACATGAGATCTTAATGTATTGAAAAGTTTTTTTTTTTTTTACTTTCCTTATTCAAATGTATTTTTCTTGCATTATGAAATTCTTTAGAAAAATCTTGATAATGGTTTATGCAAATTTTTATTTTGTATAAATTTCAGTCCAATCAAGCTCTTATGTTTATTATCTTTATTTTGAACCCATTTGGATGGAACAAATTTTATAACTCTATGGGATTGGTATACTCATTGGGCTCTTGCTCATTCTTTTTAAATTAATTTTCTTTCAGATTCCTCGACTTTAGCATAGCTCACCTCAACTTGGAAGATTAGAGTTACTGGAGGATCAAATGTGGGCATTTTGTAGTTGAGGTTTTGCTTAGGGTCACTCTAGGATGTAGTTTTATCCTTTGATTTTTATGAAGGAGGTTGATTGTAAATATTTGCTTTATGAAGTTGGATGTAATAATGGATTCATGAATAGTATGTTTTTTTTGTGTATAGTGGTGCATGGGAACTATCTTAGTAGAATGATGATATTTTTTCTTTGAATGGATCATCTCATATATGTTGGCCAATCAAAAGGTCTTATACACTATTGGTGATGTGAATATAAAGATTATACAGGTGATTATTGTGTACATGTGCTATAGTGTTTGAAGTGCACCCTCTTGGCGGGGTTTGCCTTGCCGACATTGGGTCATGACACTTCTATCTTTGGCACAATGCACATGATTTTGTAAGCACCATTTGCACTATATATCCACTACACACTTTAACTAGCTCATTTCTTTGTTGTTCTAAATTATAAACCAATTCCTCAATCAATCTTTTATAATTTTCTTATTCCTAAATAAATTTTATTTCTTATGCAGAGCAAGCATGACTAACCAGCTCAAAAAAATCAAGGAAATTGATCCAACTGCGAGACGATGTATATGCAACATCATCGTGATTGAAAAAGCACATCCAAAAATCAGCATGGCAACTGGAGGACCATACCAAAGACTGGTTCTCACTAACTCAGAGGTATTCTTAACACAATAGATCTCTTTCAACTGTCCTATCCACTTATTCCTCTCATATGTTATCTATTTATTTCTTTCCTTATTTTATTCTTCATATTGCTCAAGTTTCATTTTCTTCTACAAATAGCCTTTTTCTTTGCTCAAATGCTTTGGTTAATATAACAATGAAACTTAGTCTTTTTTAGGGCTGTATTTTAAAGCTGAAATTGGGTCTCTCTCTCTCTCTCTCTCTCTCTCTCACCTCCATTATCGCTGTATTTTCTTCCACATTTGCGTTGCTTTAGCAGTAGGCCATCACATGAAATAGTAAAAATTAATAACTTCCATACTAACCAACACAATGAAAACATTCACAGGAAACAAAAATACAGGCCACAATTTATAGAAATGATATTGAAGTTTTAAAGAACAAACTGCAAATCTTTGGAACATATTCAATATCAAATGCCATAGTCAGACATGTTGCAGAAGAGCACTGTATTGTTCCCAATAAGTACAAATGGAATCTATATGGTCGAACTCCTAGTGAGGAAATTGAAGATGATCAACTAACTTTGTGCAACCTTTCATTCAACTTCACTCCTTTGAATGATTTAGAAGATGCTAAGGAAGCAACCAAAAAAAAAAAAAAAGTACTATTTAATGTTTTTCCTATATTTAAAAACATAGGAAATGCTATATACTTATACTTTTTTATTTATCATTTCAGATGTGCTTATTGCAGTACTACATGTATCACCACCAAGGAAGACAACTTCAAGCAAAGAAACAACCCTAACGGATGTCATTCTAATTGACAAACAGTAAGTTCGTTCTTTTATAGAAAACTTAAATAACTAGAATACTTAACTAAACATTATTTTATGTAGCTTGAAACCAACAGTCCTTACACTATGGGATCAACTCAGCACATGTGAAGGTGCAACTTTTGCAAAGAAACCAGCTCCATTTCCAATAGTAATTGGAATGAGACTAAAAGTTACATCATACAATGGTAACAAATACTCTTTCCCCTATACATATTAACTACATTCAAAAACTAAAGTCTAACATGTATCACATAAATTTATTTCCAACACAGGCTTGACATTGTCCACAAAATTATCAAGCTCATTCATATTTGATTCCCCCATAGCAAAAGCCATAGAATTGCAGACTTGGTAATCACATTCTCTCTCATTAAACATATTTAGACTTGATTCTTATAATGATGTGTTATTTTTTTTTATAAATTTCTACAAGTGCATTAATCATACTACTATCATAAATGCAATTCCATTGAACAACTTACAACAAATTTTACAAGCACAATCAACTCCACTAAAACCAAACAAAATCATGAAGATCAGTGAATTGCCCAAGTTTGTCACCGACGTAACTAACCTTTTATTAATTGACTTAATTCAGTTTGATAATTTCTTTATTTTCCACTTTCATTTTTTATTTTCTTTGTCTCCCCTCTTTGTCCCTTTCAAGTGCATATCATTTCGAATATGTGTTAAATATCTGCATTAATCTCTCATAAAACCATAAATATCTTAATCCTTACACGCATTTTATGTTAGAAATCCTAATTTAAAACCATATTTCAAGCAAAACTATGACATCATATGCATTAAATGTATATTTATATATCTTAGTCTCTCATATTTTTTTTATGCTAGAAATCCTAATTCACAACCATGTTATTCTATTGCTTTTTTTTTTTCCTTCTTTTTTTTTCCCTCATATTCACATCTTCAAACAAACTGCTTACTATTGGATATGTGGTTAGGCAAATGTTCCAAATTTTCAACAAAAATTCTGGTACATGAGTTGCTTTAAATGCAAGAAAGCAACAGACACAACTTCTATTGATTTAGTTCAATGTAATTTCTACAACCAAAAGGTCCAACCAGAACCTCAGTAAATTATATACTCATACAAAACATTACAAACATCAATCTGTTATCCCCACAGTGGTGTGTGTGTGTAAATTAAATGTACAAATAAAAAAAACTATAAAATAAAAATAAATAATCCAGAAAATAATTTTATAAATTAAATTTTAAATTAAAGCTTATAGAAATTTTAAATGTCGAGGGTGTTGGACACAATCTTCTTAAAGTAGATTTTGCCCTCGCTCCGGTGCTTTGAGATTTACCGGCTTCTACTTCCCAGGATGCAATGACTAACACTTGATTTACGGTACTACAAAATCAAGTCTGGCAAACCAAAGCTCTGCTGTAACTCTCTCTTTTTCTTCCTAAAAAATTAAATACAAAACAAATGCAGGAGCACTAGAGTAACAGAAGAAGAAGGACGAAATTCTGAGGAAAAAATTAGATCAAATGAATTACTGGATGGCAGGATTTATATAGGAGAAATGGTGGCTTTTTTGATTAGGTAAAAAACTTGTTTGAACAGATTGAACAGGTATAAAACCTGTTTGGACATATTTGAATCTGTTCGATTTGAATTTTAATAGGTATGAACCTGTTCGGGTGGAATTTAACAAGTAAAAAAAAATCTGTTTGAGATTTGTTTGGGTGAATGAAAAATCTTAACCAATTTATTTTGAATTTTGAAACCAAAATTAAAAATAAATAAGTAAAATACAAATGTTTTTGGCCCAAAAAAATAAGTATTGGGCCTGACAAGCGCAACCCAACCTCACACCTTACACAATGCACCCGTGCCCAAGTCCATGCCCAGTCCAGCCTGCCCGACTGACCAGATGGACGATGGCGGCGGCGGTGCGCACGTGTGGTTTTTGTTTTTGATCCAATGGGTCTAGCCCACTTTACCCATAACCTCACCCTTCCACAAACTCGGGTATCCCTTGGGGCCCATCCCAAGTATCCTAAGCTAGAGTATATAAACCCTTACAATTCCTTAAGGCTTTCTAATGTGGGATAAGCACATTTCACAAATGTGTAAGAAACCCACCTAAAGCCATTTTCACGAACACGAAAACGCGCTTTGAATTTTCATTCATTCGGATTTGGTTTTGAGCAACCAAATACACGATGTTATTCACTACGCGACATTAAACATGAACCCAATGAGAAGCATTAAAAATAACATTTGGGTCCCACCTTAATTAATCCTCAAAGTTGGCAAAAAATAAGGTTTTTCAAAGCCATTTTCCAATAATTCCCCAAATGAATGGAATTCACGATAACGGACATGCAACAAGATTCAGACAAAGAAAGAGTACATTAAGAAGATATACCACATCGAGATAGGTAGCTTTTGGCTTGGAGCCTCTTCTAGTGAAAGCCTACCAGACTTACTGGCTAACCAGTGGACCCGATGCCTTGAACTGTTCAGCTGTTTGTGTAAGCGAAGACAATAGACTACACATAGTGTATCCGCAAACACAATTTAGTTCTTACGGTTGTGTTCATTTTGGCCCTAAACAACACCTGGTAACTCATGAGTGCTCTAGAGAATTTATTCTTCTCAATTCTCACAGAATCAGTCCAGTTCACACTCATATAGGTGACTTCTTATTAAGAGTATCCTGCTATACCCCACTTGGATGTCCAAGCTATAAGAGTCATTAAAAGCAAAGATTATCCTACTAACACTACAGGTATCACTTTTCTTATCATAGAAATGGGTAGGAGAAAACCTCCTTAGTGATACGTGAAGTCATCTATAATTCGGTTATCCCTTTGAACCTAGATCTTGGGATCTCCAGTCAACTAGGTTAGGTTGCCATTATGGCGACTTTTAAGTAATAGGCTTTAATCTCATTCCCTTCGATAAATGGTACACTTGCTCTCTGGCTAGCCCTTTAGTCAATGGATCAGCAATATTCTCCCTTGACTTTACATATTCTATGGAAATGATTCCGTGTGAGAGCAAATGCCTAACGGTATTATGTCTTCGACGAATGTGTTGAGACTTACCGTTATACATATAATTATGTGCCCGTCCTATTGTTGTTTCACTATCACAGTGAATGCATATAGTTGGTACATGTTTAGGCACATTGGAATGTCCTCTAAGAAATTACGAAGCCATTCTACTTCTTCTCTTGTTTTATCTAATGCGATAACCTTAGATTCAATTGTCAACCTTGCCATGCACGTCTGCTTAGAGGATTTCCAAGAGACTGCATCACCTCCCAGGGTAAAGACGTATCTACTAGTGAATTTTGAGTCTTTAGTATCCGATATCCAATTTGCATCGATGTATCCCTCGTGTATTGCTGGATATTTGGTATAACATAAGCCATAATTATGGGTATGTCTTAGATACCTAAGTACCCTAATTATCGCTTTCCAATGATCGGACCCTGGATTACTTGTGTAACTACTCAATTTGCTTACAGCATAGGCTGTATTTGGCCTAGTGCAATTCATTAAGTACATCAAGCTTTTGATTATCTGAGAGCACTCTAATTATGATATGCCTGCACCTGTATTTTTTGACAGATGAAGACTAATGTCAACAGGTGTTTTAGCAGGATGGTCGTCATGCTTTCCAAATTTCTCCAGAGTCTTCCCAACATAACGAGATTGAGATAAATCATATCCTTCAGATGTTCTAGTAATTTCTATTCCTAGAATTACATCTGCTACTCCCAGATCTTTCATGTCAAACTTTTTGTTCAACATGTTCTTTGTGGATTTAATTATGTCATTATTACTTCCAATAATGAGCATGTCATCCAAATAAAGACAAACTATGACATAACCCTTGTCTGTGCTATTAACATAGACGCATTTGTCACATTCATTTATCTTAAAACCATTCGAAAGTATAGCGTGATCAAATTTTTCATGGCATTGTTTCAGAGCTTGTTTTAATCCATAAAGGGATTTAACAAGTTTATAAACCTTTTCCTCTTGGCCGGGAACTTGAAATCCTTCTGGTTGTTCCATACAGATTTCCTCATCTAACTCGCCATTCAAAAAGACTATTTTAACATCCATCAGATGTATTTCTAGATTATACAAAGTTACAATCGCAATTAACATGTGAATAGATGTTATTCTTGTCACTGCTGAATATGTATCAAAATAATCAAGGCCTTCATTTTGCCTGTATCCCTTAAAAACAAGCCTAGCCTTGTATTTGTCAATTGAACCATCTGCTTTCATTTTTCTCTTGAAAATCCACTTATATCCAAGAGGTTTACACCCCGGTGGATGATCCACTAGATTCCAAGTATGATTTTGTAGAATTGATTTAATTTCACTATTTATAGCTGTAGACACCCCCATTTTTTTACCGCCCTTAAGACTTGGGCGCCTTAGTTTGATCACTATATGATGAAAGTTATGCTGTGCAAACTCTCGATTTCTTCAGCAAGAAGAGCTTCTAAATCCCAAACTTACGCCCTATTTTGACCAAAACTATTTTAGACCTTAAAACTCTCTTTTTCAAAATATTTTTGAAAATATTTCTGTGATATTTCGAGGCTCACATTTCATTTAAAACATTGCACTTTTCGGTAAACTGAGTAAGGACAAAGTAGAAATAAATGGAAGGGAGGTGAACTCTTTGATAAATCTTTAAAAACCTCTTATTTATAGGTTTGGAGTTGAAGAAAATTGGAGGAGAGAGAAGAAAACTAGTTAGGGAAGAAGTTGGGCATCAATCTGTTAGGATAGAAATGAGCAGTCTTCACTAAAATAAACATATGTCTTTGCACACTTAGAATTTAGATGTGAGGCCACCACCATTGGAAAGTAGACTTCCAATTTAGACTCAAGAATGACCTAAAACCAAGTCTAGATAAGGGAGATATGCCTGTTTGAAGTCAGGCTTGGAAGCAAATTTCTGTCTGGCCGGCCACTAATAGTGGGTGGCCGGCCACTTGTGTGAAAAACCAGATATTTTTGGCCAGCTGTCCCCCACAAGCTCCAGCTATTCCTATATAGATATTTCCGACCTGAGAGGCTATTTTTCTATAAATACAAGGCTAACCCTCATGTTTTTAGGTTACAAAAAATTCCAAAAGTCCTAAAACTTGAAATTCTCTGTCTATCTCTATCTTACAACACACACGCCTTACCCAAACACTTCCTAAACTAATATTGGAGCTCTCCTTCCTGAGATTATTGAGTCCAAATTTCAGTCCTTGAGAGTGTAAGCTTTGTGGTTTGTGAACAAAAGAGTTACCTTGTTTCAAGAGGTATAATTTTGAGCATCTTTACATTACTTCTCTCTTATCTTTTCTTGCTGTTTTTGAACTATTTTTGGACTGCTTTTATGGGCTGAAACTTGAGGTTTAAAGATACCAAAGGTGGAGGGGTTAATCACTCTTTTTTGAACCTTGTCCCCTAAGCTTTTGCCCTTGTGTTTCCCATCTCTTCATCAAATTTTTTTGAGCTTTTTACTACTAATTTTCAGAGCTTTTTACCACTAATTTTTAAAGGTTTTCAGAGGCTAAAAATCATGTTTTAAGGTCCCAAAAATGGAGGGGTTAGCCACCCCTCCTTTGGCTTGTTTACTAGCTTAAATTCTCCATTATTTTAGCTTACTCTTTTAGCTTCTTTTACCTCAATTCTAGCACTGTTTTGCTTTACTTTAGGACTGTTTTAAGCTGTTCATGTCATTTAAGCTTTGTATGGTATACTTGTAATGTACTGGTCCTCATAGGCTTGGTGGTTTATGCCTTAGCCACCAACCTATTTGAGTTGATAGTATTTATTTCTTGCTTTCCATACTTGTATTCATCTCTAATCACTTCTGCAACATCCCTCCTTTCTTGGTTTTTTCTTTGTTTTGAAAGTTATTTCAAACTAGTTGCTTGTTTAAAGCTTGAGATAGAGGTATTGTGCTTAATGGTTTAATCATTTTGGAGGTTTATTACCAACGGCATGGTGTCTCTCTCATGCCCAAAACAACTCTTTGTTTGATACTCCTTTCCATTAGAGGACTTAAAGCTCATTTTTTGACTTAATTGATTAAGGAATGGAAGGTAATTAAAATGAAGTAATAAAATTGGGACTAAAAATGATGCAAGATAATAAAAGGTTTTGTATTCAATTGGACGTTAATTGAACGCATGGAAACTTGGGTCATTTCATACTTGTTAGTGATGAAATGGTTCAAGTTTCCAAGGTCAACCACTTCCCTTGATCAATCCATGATAGGGTGGAGGTTTTTGTGAGTCTTTCATTGTCCATTTATTGACTTGTGTCCCTTGATTCATAAGTCATCACGCAATGAAATTGCGTCGATTGATGATTTGCGAATCAAACCTACCCTCTTTTGACCTGTTTGCTGATAAGGAGAGGCAAGGTGGACAAATATTTGTTGAGAATACTCTAGTTTGTGCTTTGTTTGTCCTCTGTTGCTATAGGAAAGAACCAACATAAGTGGCCAGCAAGCCACTTTTACTAGACAGCAACCCACTATTAGTGGCCTGCTAGCCACTACTTTTGCGTTACCGACCACTTTTTCCAGGCAGGCAGTGTCCTTTTTTCCAGCAGAGCAAAGCAGAAGCTGAAGTGAAAAACAATGCAATTTTCTAACTATGCAACAGAGGCATTCTGGCAACAAAATAGTGGACTTTTCTGGTGGAAATCCATGTGCATGCATAAGCATTCCTCACTTTCCGGGGATGATTAGTTAGAGTAGTTAGATACTTAACTTAGCTATTTCTTTTGGTTGTATTCGTGTTGTTAATTTGTAATTAATTAATTAGTGTAATTAATTAGTTAGTTCCAATTTGTAATAATTAGCTAGAATAGTTAATTAATTATGGTGTTATAGCATAATTAGTTTATTTCATTTGGTTTGTAATAGTTAGTTAATTAGGTAATTAGCTTAGCTAGTTCATTCATTCGGACCCTCTTGTGCGAGTGCCAATTTGTAATAATGTGTATGTTTTCCAATCTCACATTTTTCTCCTTTTTATTTACTTGCTTATGATAGGTAGTTAGAACATCATGTTTCTTTAGCATACTCCATATTTACATCCATTTGTTTCGCATGCACCGAGACTCAGTTCATCATTCTAACAATGCATTGTCGTTTATTACTTTGTTGAAAACATGTTTAAACGCATGCTATCAAATTGATTCACATGTCATAATTAGTAGCCGAGCCTACGAGTTGCATATCGCATGTGTTGCATTAGTTAGAACCATGCATTTTTCTAGCTCTTTTGTTTCTTTTGGCTTGCCTTGGAGTACTAGGTGAGTTTTTATTTTGCTTTAGCATATTGCATGAGTGTGATTGTTGCCATGTCTAGCATACTTGCCATGAGGTTAAGTGCTTAAGTGCTATATCTGCTTGAATGCCTGTGGATGAAGGCTAATTGTTTGAATTAGAATAATTTGATGAATTTACATGTGATATCGCTTTTTCAAGTGGTACATATTCGAAACAATTTTCAAAACAACTATGAAATCAAAGTGTTCCAATTTTTGCAAATTAATCTATACTTGTGTGTGCATCACATAGTAATTTTAGCCTAATAATCGGAACGAGAGCATATAATGTAAATAAGATTTACATCATGATTAGTAGAAGCCGATCTTTGATCGGGCGAGTGGGGTGCTCAATTAATGACCTTTCCCTCTCGTACCTAAGTTCCCGAGACGAGACAATCTTGGTGATGATGGACACGTGGCCTTTGGCACGAGTCATAGGTTTCCTAATGTAGACGTCCCCGAACGCCCCGGGAGGGTTAAGTCCCGTTCTGTTCATATTGGGGTCACTACAGTTCGAAGGACTCAAAATGTCACGGTTCTTAATCTTGAACTAAAGAGTCCAAATCCGGCAAATCGTTTGGAAAACAGATTTTTTTGAAAGAAGTGCCAAACATGGACTGCTTTGCCAGATACAGAGTCGCCACCTAAATGTTTTTTTATGGGAAATTTAGGAAACCCTGACTCGGTGCCAAAGGCCACGAGTCCGTCATCACCAAAGTTGCCTCGGCTCGGGAACTTGGGTACGATTGAGGAAGGTCACTTCGTGAGCACCCCCGCTCGCCCGGTCAAAGACCGGCCTCTACTAACCATGACATCTATTTTTGAAAACATTGTGTGTTCTTATTCCGGTTATTAGCCTAGTTTTACTATGTGATGCGCACAGCATACAAGTATAGACTGGATCACCTGAATTGGAACAAAACATTTCATGTTTGTTTGTTTGAAAATGGTTTGATGGTGCTACCCGCAGGTAGGCTAAGACGTGGATTTTCCACCCTCAGGTGGGCTTAGAAAGCATGATTTTGCCACTATCTAGTGGGCTTAAAACAAACAGTCAATGATTTGTTCCACTCCAAGTAACTCAACCTCCACCCACAGGCATTTAAGGCAGTTATATCACATAAGCACATAGCCTCATGGTAAGCATGCTATTCATGTCAGTCACTCACACACATGCAAGGATGCTAAAGCATAAAACTCACCGAGTACTCCAAGCCAAAACATAAAACCGATTAGAAATCATGCATGATCCTAGTTATACAGAAATGCCTAATGCAACACATGCAAAGATGCAACTATAGCAGGCTCGGCTATTCTAAACATGGCATATGGAATGCTACAACTAACACGTATTCAATTTGGAATTGAAATACAAATGCAGTTTGTATGATGCGCCGAGCCCGGTGCGTGCAAAACAGATGAATGATGCAAACATGCTGTCATACTGTATGCTAATTGAAATATGCCCTAATCTAACCATCATAAGCGGATAAATAAAAGGGAAGAAAGACGTGGGGTTGGAAGACATACATCACACTCACCCACACTTATTACAACATTGCCCTCGCGCAGAGGGTCCGAATAAATAATACAGTCCGAAATGAAAGAATAATACAGTCCGAAATATACAGTCCGAATAATATACAAATTCCTAGTTAATTAACAAATTAACTAAGAAAAACTGTAAACTGGCATGCAAGCCAGGGGCTGCCTCACTTCCGCTGAATGATGTATGCTGGGCTGCCTTTTCGGAAATCCACTGGGATGCCCCAATTAGCCTCTGTTTGCAATGTTCCTCGAAATGCGTGCCAAGCCTCGGAAGACTGCTGATTCTTGATATGCTGCAACAGAGAGCAGGAAAGGGGCATAGCAATGTATTTCACAAATATATGCATGCCTCGATCCTCGTGCCACCAATCACGCATCTCGATGCATGATGGCCGAGGAGTCGGATTGCACAACTCAATATAGGATGAATGCAGATGAATGCTACAATAAAACCTAACTCCATCATGGGTAATCCGGAGTGTCGGTGACTTGGGAATTGAGACCCGTTCCGTCACTCGGAGTATGAAACGCGCCTCGTTTCCCGTGCCTGGGCTAACTCCTATCCCGAACACGATGCAATATGCATGATATGCATGAATGCAACTAAAATACAATCCTAGCATGCACAATGCTATGAAAATGAGATGCCTCGAAATGCGTGCACGCGGGCACGCAAATCGAGGCGATGATCCTAAGGCATGAAATGGCATACGCAATGCAAATTGGACTTACACTAACACGAGTGGACCTCAGCCACACTCACATAAGAGGCCGATAGATGAAAATGAGATGCCTCGAAATGCGTGCACACGGGCACGCAAACCGAGGCAATGGCATACGCAATGCGATGAGACTAAAATGACATACAGAATGCAAAATGGACTTACACTAACATGAGAGAGCCTCAGCTACACTCACATAAGAGGCCGTTGGATGAAAATGAGATGCCTCGAAATGCGTACACACGGGCACGCAAACCGAGGCAATGGTACTAAAGCATGAAATGGCACTCCAAATGCAAATTGGACTTATACTAACATGAGAGAGCCTCAGCCACACTCACATAAGGGGCCATGAGATGAAAATGAGATGCCTCGAAATGCGTGCACACAGGCACGCAAATTGAGGCAATGGCCCTAAGGCATGAAATGGCATGGAATATGATATGTAAACATGCAAATATAGTTTCAGCACTGAAATGTGGGGGAAAACAGTCCCGAAACATGGCCAAAGTGCACCCGAAGCATGGAATGATCCCGAAATGCGATATTAGGCGCCCGAAATGGCCTATAGCTATGCAATGCATGCACAATATGGACATGGAATGAAAATACAGTAGCAAGACAGCCCCAAGACAAGAATTTTTCAGTCATAAAAAGGGTTAAACAGCAAACACACATAGGATTAGGCAAGTATGCAAAAATGGCTCCGCAAGAGGGGTATTGAAGCAAGTGATACATGCGATGCCCAAATGGAAAAGTACCCTTCTACAACACTGATGAGGGACTAAAAATATGAACATTTACAGTAGATGACATCCCCCAACTCAGTATGAAAACATGCTAAAAATGTCATGCAAGAACTAGGATACATAAGGCTATAACATGAGGTACCCCAAACATTCATCAAACCAGCAAAGACCATTAATGAAATATGTCAAGAAGATCAAAATATGACTCTTTCCAGTTCTGATGATGGCCGAAAACAGAAGCTAGATAAGCTTAAAAAAGCATGCAAAAATGGGGGTCAAAGAGGGGTATAATGACAAGTATAACATGGAGACCCCCAACAAGGTTGATCCCTTCTAGAATGTTGTAGAGGGACATAAGATAAGCCTACTCACAGTTCATGACATGCTCCGAAACAGACTACATGTAGGCCAAACAAATCATGCAAATTTACGGTAAATTGGAGGAATTATGAAGCAAGTGCATCATGGGTGGCTCAAACAGTGTTGAGCCCTTCTTCAATGTTGAAGAGAGACTCAAAATAGGCCCACTTACAGTTTACATTGTGCTCGAAAACAGATCACACACAGTCTAGAAATTTCATGCAAAAATGTGACATACCAAGGGGTATTGAAGCAAGTACCAAATGGAGGGCTCAAACAGGGTTGAGCCCTTAATGAAAGGTGAAGAAGAGCTCAAAAAAACACTACTTTTAGTTTTGGTCGGAGCTCAAAAAAGCAAGAAAAGAGGGCTAAGAAATGTTGCAAAAATGAGACCAAAAAGAGGGGAAATGGACTTACCCTTGTAGATCAACCCTTTTGCTGCCTCTTGGACCAAAAATGTTGCCTCCTAGCCTCTGAAAAACTCCCCAAGCTGCTGGAAATGGAAGTGGTGGTGTGGTGCTAGGTGGTGGTGTGAAAAAGGGGTGTAGAACTTGAGAAATTTAGAGAGTTAAAGTGTAGAGAGAGAGAGATATAATACAAGAGGCTTATACAAAAATCTCTAACCCCTCAACACAGATCTGGGGTGCTGTATTTATAGGCAAAAGAGGCTGGAAAAGAGGGGGAAAAAAAGGGGGGGAAATATTTCAAGTTTCCCTCCAAAAATTGGCCTAAAGAGGGATATAAAGGCAAGTGGTAGCTTCTGGTTCCAAACGGTTGAGAGCCCTTCAACAAAGTTGAATAGGGGCTCAAAATAAGACACTTTGTAGTTTACGACCAAGTCCAACACAGCCCACAAGTACGCCTAAAATACCGTGCAAAATAGGCCTAAAAAGAGATAAAGAGGCAAGTGACAGATGGAGATCTCAAACAATAAAAGGTCCTTAATCAAACATGAAAAGGACCTCAAAATATGACTATCTCAAGTTCGGGTCGGAGCCCAAAAATGCAAAATGAAGGTTCGGGAGCCGAAACACGCAATTTGGGGCCCCGAAAGTGGGCTGTTAGGCACCGGAAGTGGTGTCCAACCACGAAGTTGGTCTCTCGGACCACAGTGTCCCTCGAAAGGGAGGAAATAAGGTGTGTGCCAAAA
>JAPPVO010000003.1:42218775-42260070 GCA_030407325.1 Camellia japonica | reverse complement strand
GGAGGTGAATTAAAGGAATCGAAGGAGAGGTGGTATAGCGATCCCGGTTATCCCTTCACTGTTCTGTTGTATTCCGGACTTGGTTCCGTGGAGTTGGTAGTTGTATTTATCTTGTTGTCATCCTTTAATTCCTTATGTTTGAGTTTTAGGATGTGTTAGGCAGGGTTGTTATAGGTTGGTTGAGCCTTGGTTTCATTTCCTTGTTGCCCAGTTTTTAGATGGTCCGCTCGAGCGGGGTTTACACCCTTCCAGTATTTCGTGTCCCTGCAAAACTTCTGCAGGTGTGTTTTCTACGCTCGAGCGGGTCGCGCTCGAGCAGACTTGTTGGAGCTCGAGCGGGTAGTTCTTTTTCTGAAAAGTTCTGGGAGATGAAAATCTATGCTCGAGTGGACTGGTTTTTCGCGCTCGAGCGGGTGTGTTTTGCTTTTGTTTCTTGGCGCTCGAGCGGGCCTTCTTGCGCTCAAGCGGGTCCAGATTTTTGTGCTTGACGCTCGAGCGTTCTATTCTCCGCTCGAGCGGGTCATGCGTATATGAGTTATCCACTGGGTGATCTTAAATCACTTTTCACTTTTCTTTCTCTCTCTTACTTTTTCAAAAAGCAATTTTAGAGAGCTCCTCTCTCTAGAATCTCCCTTCTCTCTAGGGTTTGATCTAGCTAGAGTGTTCTGTTTTCCTTCGGCCTTTGTAAAAAGTGTGTTGATCGTCGAGGGCTAAGTTTTGATCCGAAAATTTTGGAGTTTGGAGCACTTTGAGTTTGGTCTTCTTCTTCCTTTGAGCTCCGAATTTGAGGTAGGGATTCCTACTCATACCTATGGGTTTTGACCTAGATTTTGAGCTTTTCTATAAATGGTTTTGGGTTTTGGAAAGTTAGGGTTTCAAAATGTATAAAAGAGGGTTTTGTGATTTTGGCTCATAATATGTATTTTGGGTCTCAAAATGATGATATAGTTGTTGGTTGTTGACATTTGAACCTTTGGGTTAATATTGAGAGATGGGGAAGAAAATCCTAAATTGTGTATAAATTAATTGATATAATTAATTTGGGAAAGTTATGGATTTGTGAAATTGAATTGAATATAATGATATTGGTTCATTATGAGTTGGAACAGTGGAGTCGGATTAATAAATCGTTCACTTTTGAAAATGTGGATAATTTATCTGTTGGTGCTTTTATTATCTGTTTAGAAATAATTGCTTTGGGCTACCGGTGGAGGGTAGTCTTGATTGTTGTAGACAATGCATGATGATTAGGCAAACTAAAACTAATCAATTGGATGTGTCATCGAATACGACGGTTGAAAGAATACGTTAATTTTATGTATTGATTGATTATGTATATGACCTATGTTTATATACGTTGTGTGTGTGGGAGGAGATAGGGGATGTACTCCACGGTTTAGGGGAAGATAGGGGATGGACCTCTAAACCGGATGTTGTTTGGGAGAAGATAAGGGATAGACTCCGTTGATACAGCACTAAAATGTGTATCTGTTGAAGTGTTGATATAGCTCATATGCTTATCTGTTGAGGTGTAAATATAGCTCATATGCTTATCTGTTGAAATGTTGATACAGCTAGTATGCTTATCTAATATGAAGTGGGAAATGTTTAATACGAGTTACTATCTCATTTAAGCTGTTTGGCCAGGTTCTGAGCCGTAGTTGTGAATTGAAAACTGGATAAGAAATGGAAAATGAAATGAAACATGGACACAGTTGTCATGTAATGGAAATGGTTTATGAATTGATTTATGCGAGTTAAACATTTACCAATTGCTTGTGTCTTAGTTACTGCCCATATTGTGTTTAGCATATCTCTACTGGGCGTTGACTCACCCTTTATGGGACATCATTTTCAGGTACATGTAGCATGCCACCTTCAAGGATGTAGCTTGGGAGGCTTGGGACTGTTGGACTGTTTTGTGTTTTTGGTTGTATTACATGTATATCAAGCCAAGGGCTTTCTTTGTATAGAGTTAGCACTCCCTTTTTGTAACCAAGTGTTGACTTGGAAAGTTGTAAGCCCTTAGGGCATTTAATTTTGATGTCAACATGTAATACATTTTGTAAAGATTACTCTGATGGAATACAATTATGCTTTATTTTCTTATGTCTAAGCATGCTATTGTTGGTTGATTTATGGGTCTATTTTGAGGGCGTTACAGGTGGTGAATCAAGCGATCAAGGGCGAGAACATCCTCTAAAAACCCCAACTGTTCACTACTAGAAGTTATCTCCGTTCAAAGTCTGAAAATCATTCTGTTTCAGGCCTCAAGATTTGCTTTGTTTCATTAAAAAAACACCCACTTCCGTACAAAAGGGTGGCCGGCCGGGCCTTGAGAAGTGGTTGGTCGTCCAAGGTGGTGGCCGGCCGACCACTATTGCTGGAGAAACACCTGATGCAACAGGATTGAAACAGAGCAAAACAGGGGGCTTTTGAAGGATGTTCATCCTTCATTCTCTCTCTTGTGAGGAAAATTTCTCAAGTAGAGAGTAGGTTTGCTTCATAAATCATCAAACATCCTAAGGGTATTTAAATATGATTAATGAAGCAAAGGGATGAAAATAATTCAATGGATATAAAGCTAAGGCAAATTATGAAAGAGGCATTCAAAGAGATGGCCAAAACTTACAACATCTCATGGGGAAATAAGAGCAAGTGAGCACTCAAATTTAGAGAGAATAGGGTTAAAAGATGCCATTCTTGAAGGCAAAGCATATACACAAGAGATTCTATCATTAGGAAGACCAAAGAGACTCATCTTCCTACTCATGGAAGATGGATTAAAACCTCCATTTCCATGCTTCAAAGGAAAAAGAAGAGAGTCTTTAATGGCCTTGATGAAGAGCTCTCATGTATCTTTGAAACAAATACAAGGCTAGACTATGCAAAAACAATAAATGAAAGCTAAGACAAGATGATTGCAAGCTCATCTTCCTACTCATGGAACATGGATGAAACATCCATTTAGAAGGAAGCTATGCAATATCTTCAAATGAGAGAGATATGAGACAAGGATCAAGCTATCTATGTAAGCTTTAATCACATGCAAACAACTCATATTCAATTGAAAACTACCTTAAACAGTGCTGAAATGAAGCAAATGAAGCCTAAATATGAAGAACAACAAGAGAGTAAAACTAAAGAACAAGCCTATGAAATGGTGGCTAACCCTTTCACCTTGAAACAAGCTTTCAAATCACATTTTAAAAGCCAAAACAATCTGAAAAATAGTATTGAAATAAAGAAGAAGAAGTTAAGTAATGAAAAGAGTGAAAGATCAACCTCCAAGGAAGAGGAAAAACTTCTTGGTTTACAAACTCCAATCCAAACACTCTCAAGTATTTGAATTTGTGTTCAAAATCCCAGCAAAAAGCTTCAAAATCAAGCTCCAATGGTGTATATATAGTATATCTATACCAAGAGGGTAGAGAAGAACTTTTGATAAACCTCTAAGCCTTTAGGAATATGTTCTAACCCTAAACCATGAAGTGAGGGGCTATATTTATAGAAAAACAACCGACTTCAACGTAAATATCTTGAAAAGAGACCAGCTGGCCAAAGCTCGTGCATGGGAGCAGTTGGTAACGGCAAAATATCCGTTCCCAATAAACATAGCTGGCCGACCAAGAGGGTGACCCGTCGATCCTTTTGGTTTTTGCTGTTTTTTTGAGTGGTCAGGCTAGAAAAATAGGGTTTGGTCCAAATGGGGTGCAAGGTTTCTGTTTAAAGCTCAAAACTGAATTCTTTTGTTGAAGATTCAACCAATTTACATAGTGTAACTTTCATCATCGAGTGTTCAGATTGAAGCGCCAAAGTCTTAAGGGCGGTCAAAAATGGGATGTTCACACCCATCATCTAATCATTTGAGTTGATCCATGCTTAGATCCTCGAACTTACAATGCTCTAAATACTTCCCAAGTGGCTGCAATTTGGCATGAAAATGATGACAATCCAGATTATAGAGAGCATGATATACTTGTTCACAAACATGAAGGACAAAATCAAAGAATTCGATATTACTATGGTCGTTATGATCCCTTACAATACCCGTTGTTATTTCCATTTGGAGAGCCTAGATGGCATCAAGGAATTAAGAAAATAAAATAAAATTGCACATGCCATTACTAGAGCTCAATCATCAATTTTGCCTCAAATGCTACCAATGCAGATAATTTGCTTGACAATGAGGCTAAAGGTAATTATAGGCCCCCAAAAAAACAAAAAAAAAAATACTATGTTTATATTGTTCCAAGAAATGTTTGAAATTTTTTTAACATTGTTTCAGTCTTTGAAGAAAATTCAACCAAATAAGGGATGGTTTTAGCTAGGGAGTTTTACGATACAAGCTTCAGATAAGAGACAATCATTAATTAGTGCTTCTTCAATCAGGTTGACTTTAGCAACAATTTTTTTGTTGATATGTGTGTAAAGCTTGAAACATCGCAACTTGATTATTTTCGATCAAGGTAACACCAAATAAGGATGGAGTTATATCAAGGAATTGTTGATAGTGTTGTACATGGAGAATTCAAAGGTTCTCAAATTGAGAGAAGAGCAGACTTACCAAGTTCAATCATTAGTGGTCCTAGGGATCTTTGAAAATGCTACATCGATGCAATGACAGTAGTTTAGTGTTCAGTAAACCAGATATATTCTTAACTATGACTTGTAATCCAACTTGGCCTGAAATTAAAGCTGAACTACTCCCACATGCGAAAGCACACAATAGACCTAATTTACTTGTTCGCATCTTTAGAAGTAAATTTGAACATTTGAAAACTGAAGTTATAAAGATCAAACTTTTTGGACCAATTGCAGCATTTACTTATGTTGTTTAGTTTCAAAAAAGAGGCCTTCCTCATGTTCATATGCTCTTGATTTTGCAACAAGGATACAAACTAAATTCTGCTGAAAAATTTGATGCCTTAATATCTGCTAAATTACCAGACAAGCAAAAATATCCTCATTTATATTCTGTAGTTGTCATGCACATGATGCATGGACCATGCCATGGCTGCTAATGGTTATCCTCTTTATAGAAGACAAAATAATGGTGAAACAGTATTGGTTCAATGCCACATGTTAGAGAATAGATGGGTTGTACCTTATAATCCATATCTACTTGCAAAATTTGATTGTCATATTAATGTTGAAATTCGCTCGACCATTAAAGTTGTAAAATACTTGTACAAGTATATTTGCAAAGGTCATGACAAGGTAGCATTCAATATTGTTGGAGCCAATGCTGCAGAAAATATTGATAAAATATCATAGTTTCAATCAGCAAGATGGATTCCTCCTCCGAAAGCGATGTGGAGAATTTATCATTTCTCTTTGAATGAGGTCAATCCTGCAGTCATTAGTTTACAATTGCATCTTAAAGGCTGCCAAACAATTGGATTCAACAATAATGCTAGCTTAAAATCGATAGCTAACAGTGAGTTCTTTTCAAAAACCATTTTAATAGAATTTTTTGCAATGAATAGATCAAACAACAAAGCAAAAACTGGAAAATTTTTATACAATGACTTCCCAAAAGCATTTGTCTGGTATTCTAAATACAGAATGTGGTTTGAAAGGCAACAAAGAGAGGTCATTGGAAGAATAGTCACAACAAATCCAACTGAAGGCAAGCGTTGTTATTTGCGAGTATTGCTAAATCATATCAAAGCACCAACATCATTTCAAAGTCTAAGAACTGTTAATGGAACCACCTATGTGACTTTTAGAGAAGCAACTATTCAACATGGATTGCTAGAAGATGATGAAACTAATGAAAAGTGCCTAGAAGAGGCAAGTAATTTCCAAATGCCTTCTCCTTTGAGATAATTATTTGCAACAATACTTGTCTATTGTAATCCACATAATCCAAAGGCACTCTTCTGACATCCCTGATCTGTAATTAGCTAATAATTCTCAATTAAGAATGCCTAATGAGTGTTTAAAATAAAATTATGAGCTAATTGTGCATCTTATTTGTATTTCTATCTATCTATTGTAGGAATATCTATCTGAAATTCTATTTCGATAAGAAAATTGAAGGCCTTATTGACATCTGAACATGAAATTGACCAAGTCTACATGTCAATTATAATTTTTGGAATATTATGGTAAGTTTAATTAGATTTTGATTCGAAATTAAATAATTAGAATAAATTAATTAGACTTAATTAGATATAAGCAAGCTTGATCAGTCTTAACTCAACTTAATTAAGTTAACCTAATCCAAGCTATAAATAGGGGGAATGAACTTAGCAAAACACCATTCTTCATCATTGTTTAGTGCAAAACGTGTAGGAGAAGAGTGTGAGAGGGAGAGAGTTCAATTCAAGGGAAAAAGAGGAGATTGAAGAGAAAAATTAAAGATTTGACTTGGAAACTCAAGGAATTTGTTACACAGAGTTCAATTGAAGAATTTAGGTAAGAATTTGATTCATAAACTTTGAATTTAAGACATCAAATGTAAGAATTCTAGTGAATTAAGGGGCTAAGCATGAGAATTAAGTTAAAAATGTTGAATTAAGAGTTAAGTCATACATGTATGCATGAATTCAACATGTTTTATTTTGAGCATAATTCATGTGGTTTAAAGTTTGAATTTAGAGTTTTCGTAGACATGCATCCATGATTCATATAATTTTGAAGACAAATATCACATGCATGCATGAATTACCATGTTTTAAAGATGAATTCCATGTTTTGAAAGCTTTAAATGAAGAATTGCAAAGTTTTAGTGACATGCATGGTGAATTCGCAAGTTTTAAACCTTGATTTTTGCAAATTGGTTTTGTGTTAATGTTTATACATGAGTTTCTAAGTATTTTATGAAGTTTTGGTCCAAAACAATGAGTTTTGGTACCTTAGAATTGAGTTTTGTACTTGAAATGCAATTCTTGAAATTCTAGAATTCTATTTCATCGCTCAAGCAAACAAAGCTTCGCTTGAGTGCACATTGTGAGCTCTCAAAAGTTTTGTAGACAGTGCAGTTCGCTCAAGCGACTAAAGCTTTGCTTGAGCTAACTCACCTTTACAAGGCTCATGGCTCGAGCGACCAAAAAGTTGGCTCGAGCCTAAAATCATAGCATCCAGTACTTTTGCAGACCAAGGGGTTCGCTCGAGTAACCAGAACTTCGCTTGAGCGAACTGTCCAATTTTTAGAAATTTTGTTAAGTGTTTCAAAGTGCATAATTGCATCCTCATTCCATTCTAGACATTCTTAAGCCATAGTTTAGACTATAATAATGAGGGAATGAATTAAAAACACACTATGAAAGAATGAAATAAGTTAAGCACCTACAGAACGTGTATTTCAATCTGTATTTGTTGTGTGTTTGTGTAGGTCACACGCTACCGTTGTCTGAACTGTCTTTGGAGCTATTTGTGAGTAACAACTTTGTAAAGATATGTTGATTATAAGTATTTTCTGATTTATGAATTATACTCTGTTTATGAAATGATATTTTCTTAATGAATGAATGATTGTCCATTTTCTGAAATGTAATCGTGGCATCCTTAGGATTTGCATCTATTATCTGTTATCTATATTTGCTACCTGGTACCAGAAATCTTTGTGGGTTCCTTTATGGAACTATACATGAAACCTAAATGGTTATCTGATACGATTGTGCACAATCATCTGTCTGATATGAATAGTTCTTTATGCTGATCTGATATGTATATGGGTCTTTATGAGCATTTGCTCTATTATCAATTTGGATCTTTTCTATCAAGCCAACCATTGTGCCTCACGTGGAGGTTCTTGAAAGTTAATGTGGTCAAGTTTTGTGAAGAAGTCTTAAGCTTTTATTTTATTTTGTTATCATGAATGAGTTTTGTCTGTCTTGTAAATAGGGCTAAGTCCTTTTTTGTCTTATCTGTATATATACGATAATGTAAGAATGATGTGATAACATATGTATAGAAAGTTTAAATATTTTTGTCTCATATAAGTCTACACAGCTCTATGGACAATGTATGTTTATATATTTTTGCTTCCGCTAGCCCTTTATTTTGAAATTCTGTTTAAGAGGCCTTAGGTAATCTCAGGATTACTGGTCGGTCATGATGCTAAACCTATAGGGGTAGGTTTGGGTCGTGACAACTCTTTACAAAGTTTGAACAATATATGTCAAAAGACTTTTCAAAAAATTCAACAACCTTAATGAATGATATTCGTTACCAAGTCTTGCAAAGTATAAATTCTACACTTGAGTCTATGGGTAAAAACTTAGCCAAATTTAATCTTGTTGCCTTGTTGCTATCAGTGAACCAACATAGCACGCTTTGCAAAGAAATACAAGATGAAATGAATATATCAGTGTCTGATTATGACTTGTCATGTGTATCATTACTAAATAAAGAACAAGCAACTGCATATTCCAAAATTGTTGAAGCAGTTCTATCAGGCACTCCAAGTTACTTCCTCATTGATGGACCTGGAGGTGCAAGAAAGACTTTCCTTTATCGCACAATCTTAGCAACAATTAGAAGTCGTAAAATGATTGTTGTTGCAACAGCAACATCAGGTGTTGCAGCTTCAATTTTACTAAATGGTCAAACTGCATATTCTCAATTCAAGATACCAATAGATATCGAAGGCAAATTTTCTTGTAATGTTACCAAGTAAAGTGGTCTAGCGCAACTTTTAAAAGCTGCTACGCTTATAATTTGGGATAAATCCTCCATGGCAAAGCACCAAGCCATTGAAGCGCTTGATGAAATGTTACGTGATATAACTGAGATTGTGCATTGACTACCGACAGTTGAATAAGGTCATGGTGCGTAATAAGTATCCTTTACCTCATATAGATGATTTGTTTGACCAACTTTAGGGAGCATGTGTGTTCTCCAAAATCGATCTCAGATCAGGGTATCACCAACTTAAGATTAAGGAAGATGACATACCGAAAACTGCTTTTCAAACTCGCTACGGGCTTTATGAATTTCTTGTTATGCCTTTTGGTCTAACTAATGCCCCTGCCGCATTTATGGACCTTATGAATAGAGTGTTTTAACCATACGTAGACCAATTTGTGATTGTATTTATTGATGACACACTTGTTTATTCAAAGAGTCAAGAGAATTATCAACAACACTTGTGGGTGGTATTGCAGACTTTACGAATAAAGAAGTTGTATACGAAGTTTAGCAAATGTGAGTTTTGGTTAGATCGTGTTATATTTTTGGGGTATGTGGTTTTGGGTGAAGGCATTTTTGTGGATCCGAAGAAAATAGAGGCTGTGGTGAATTATGATCGTTCTACTAACGTGACCGAGGTGAGGAGCTTTTTAGGGTTAGCAGGCTACTATCGTAGATTTGTAGAGGGGATTTCATTGATTGCGGCACCATTAACATGTTTGACCAGTAAGAATACCAAATTTGATTAGACGGAGAATTGTGAAAAGAGTTTTCAAGAATTAAAGAAGTGATTAACTTCTGCCCCAATGCTTACTATTCCATTAAGTGGTGAAGGATTTTTTGTTTATAGTGATGCCTCTCATCAAGGGCTTGGTTGTGTGTTGATGCAACTTGGAAAGGTGGTGGCCTATGAATCTAGACAATTGAAGAATCATGAACGCAATTATCCTACCTATGATTTAGAGCCCACAGTAGTTGTTTTTACTTTAAAGTTGTGGAGACATTATTTATATGGGGAAAAATGTGAGGTATGTACCGATCATAAGAGTTTGAAATATTTATTCACGCAGAGGGATTTAAATTTTAGGCATAGGAGATAGATTGAACTGATTAAGGACTATGACTGCACCATTAATTATCATCCAAGAAAAGCTAATTTGGTGGCTGATGCTCTTAGTCGGAAATCTACAGGAAGATTAACTCATATTTAGGGCATTCAATTTAGTCTCTTACATGAAATAAAATCTATTAGAGTTGAACTAGTAGTTGGGAAGTCAGGATCCTTGTTAGCTACAATTAAAGTGAGACCATTGTTGGTGGATCGCATTCAAGAAGCCCAAGGGAAAGACTTAGTTTGGGAGAAGACCCGAGCACCCGAGCTATAGGGAAAGATGGTACTCTGTCAGACTTTATTATTAAAGAAGATGGTGTGTTGATGTTTAAAAATCAGTTATGTGTTCCAAATAAGCCCGATATAAAAAGGGAGATATTAGATGAGGCCCATAACTCACCTTATGCAATGCATTCGGGGAGTACAAAGATGTATCCAAATTTAAGAGAAAGTTATTAGTGGTTAAATATGAAGAGAGAGATAGCAGAATTTGTATCAAGGTGTTTGGTATGTAAGCAGATTAAAATAGAGTACCAATGCCCAACCGGTTTACTTCAACCTCTTCCTATACCTGAATGGAAATGGGAGCAAATCACCATGGATTTTGTTTCGGGCCTGCCTCGCACACAAAAGGGGCATCACTCTATTTGGGTGGTTGTAGATAGGTTGACAAAATCTGCACACTTTTTGGCTACTAAGAAAAACTTTTCACTTAATCAATTAGGAAAAAATTACGTGGATGAAATTATGAGATTACATGGTGTGCCGGTAACTATTGTTTCAGAAAAAGACTGAAGCTTCACATCCCACTTTTGGCCTAGTCTTCAAAATGCTTTGGGTACTAAATTGAGATTCAGTACGGCTTTTCACCCCCAAACCGACGGGCAATCCGGGAGGACAATCCAAACTTTAGAAGACATGTTGAGAACTTGTGTCCTAGATTTTCGAGGTAGTTGGGATGAACAGTTGACATTAATAGAATTTGCATGTAATAATAGTTATCAATCAAGTATTAGAATGGCTCCCTATGAAGCTTTATACAGGCGAAGGTGTAGAACTCCAGTGTGTTGGGATGAGATTGGAGAGAGGAAATTGTTAGGGCCAGAGATTGTTCAAATTACTACCGATAAAGTGCATATTATTCGAGAAAGGTTGAAGGCGGCTCAAAGTAGACAAAAGAGCAATGCAGATAATCGGAAGAGGGATTTGGAATTTCAAGTAGGAGATCATGTATTTTAACAAATCTCGCCATGGAAAGGAGTGATGCGATTTGGTAAGAAAGGAAAACTAAGTCCAAGGTATATTGGGCCATTTGAGATCCTAGAGAGCATTGGCAAGACAACTTATCGTTTGGCTTTACCACCTAGTCTATCTCGCATTCACAATGTGTTTCATGTATCCACGCTGAAGAAGTACATGCCTAACCCATCACACGTGTTAGATTTCCAACCAATCCGACTCAAGGATGATTTGTCTTATGAAGAGGAAGCCATAGAGATTGTGGACAGGAAGGATCAAGTACTACGTTCTAAGACTATACCACTAGTAAAAGTATTATGGAAAAATCATGCTTTGGAAGAAGCTACTTGGGAGCGGGAGGATGATATGAAAATTCTATATCCACATCTTTTTCAAGGTATGAACTAGACTAAATAAATAAATAAATTTCATGGACGAAATTTCTTTTAGGGGGTTAGAATTATAATACTCCCAACATTCATCTAGAACCAAACACACTCCTAAGTTAAACTTCACTTAGGATATCAAAACCCAACTCCAAACTTGATAGTGGGTGTGACCAAACACCCCATTTCAACTAAAATAAAAATACAGATTTTTTTTTCTTCATTGTCTTCGTTCTTCTCACTTTAACTTCTCTCTACATTCTCTCTCATTTTCCTTTCCTTTCTTGATGGCCAAACACCCCACCTTTGCTCCACCCTTACACCACCACCTTAATCCACCATCTCCACACTGCCGACCATCTTATCTTGTCGGAAAAAGGGTCCGATCGACCACTCCTTCACTCCATCCGAAAATAGCACAATAGAAGTACCAACTCCAGATTTTTCTTAATCTTTTGAAGAATCAAAGCTTGGGGTTTATTTTCTTGATGGATTAGAGGCTTTTAATTGGTAAGAATCTTTCTCTAAAAAGTTATCTTAAGGTTTTACATATTTTAAGTTAGAGATGATGATTTTTTTTTTAGACCTATTATGATTTGGGGTTTGATTGTTGAGTTTTATACTCTCAATTAGTTTCTATGAATGTTTTGCATGTAGAAAAATGATCAATTTGATAGTTGTTTCGGAGATTGAGATTTGAGTTAATCTAGGGTTTGAATGTGACGTAAAAATTGGGGATTTTGGTGTTAGAAAATTTATATGTTGAAATTGATTTGATAAATGGTGGATTGGGTTATCTTTATGTTCTATAAATGATTTTGGAGGAATTTTATAAATGATTGAAGTGGTTTTACCTAAGTTGTTGAGTTTACGAAAATGTTGATTTTTGACTTTTGTGGTTTAATTGATGGTGGTATTGAGCATACAAATTGGTTGGATATTTAAAAAGTTAATGACTAAAAAATGTGCAAAAGTTGGGTGTTGTGGAGATTGGATAAGTTGTTTGTTTGGGTGACTTGAAGTTGGAGGAGTTCTTTAGCTTGGTTTTAGCTCTCATTCCATAGCATGTCTTATTTAGGATCAATTTTGTAGATGTTGTAATATTCATTGAAAGCTTTTCCCTAATTTTAGATCTTATTTACTAATTGTTAGGATTGGAGGAAGGCGTCTCTACACCTCTTGGGAATTAACTCATAGAGTTTCAAATCTATGCTTTTGCTATTTTGGAGGTGAGTATACTTACCATGGAAATTTACCTTATCTCTATCTGTAATACAAAGTTTGAAAATAATTTAAATTAAAGGAAGTGGATGACACATTTTATCATGATATATGTATAAAAAGAGAATTTATAAATTTATTGAGGTCAAAAAGGTTGAGTTTAAATAATGTTTTCATTTGTATAATGAAGCATTAATTTTTATGAGAATTTATTTAAGTTGGGTCTTTCAAATTTTATGATGTTGATGATTGAATGACAATGAAATGTTATGTGAAAGTATTTGTTTTTATTGATCATATAACCACATATAGGCTAAGGGGCCACAAGGGTTGGAATGCTTTGGGGTCCTGGGGACCGAAATGTTTTAAGGACCATAAGGGTCATTGTACATAAGGGGTCCTGGGGATTGAAATATTGAAAGGAAAATTGAAGTGCTATGATGACGTGAGTTATGTTCCTATGGATATGTTTTGGGTAACGGTACCGTCACCACCTAAGTCACGAGGTAGTGCGACCCTAAGGCTATATAGTGGTTCGTATGATGGACATGAGATTTTAATGTATTGAAATTTTTTTTTTTTACTTTCCTTATTCAAATGTATTTTTCTTGCATTATGAAATTCTTTAGAAAAATCTTGATAATGGTTTATACAAATTTTTATTTTGTATAAATTTCAGTCCAATCAAGCTCTTATGTTTATTATCTTTATTTTGAACCCATTTGGATGGAACAAATTTTATAACTCTATGGGATTGGTATACTCATTGGGCTCTTGTTCATTCTTTTTAAATTAATTTTCTTTCAGATTCCTCGACTTTAGCATGGCTCACCTCAACTTGGAAGATTAGAGTTACTGGAGGATCAAATGTGGGCATTTTGTAGTTGAGGTTTTGGTTAGGGTCACTCTAGGATGTAGTTTTATCCTTTGTTTTTTATGAAGGAGGTTGATTGTAAATATTTGCTTTATGAAATTGGATGTAATAATGGATTCATGAATAGTATTTTTTTTTTTTTTTTGTGTATAGTGGTGCATGGGAACTATCTTAGTAGAATGATGATATTTTGTCTTTGAATGGATCATCTCATATATGTTGGCCAATCGAAAGGTCTTATACACTATTGGTGATGTGAATATAAAGATTATACAGGTGATTATTGTGTACATGTGCTATAGTGTTTGAAGTGCAGCCTCTTGGCGGGGCTTGCCTTGCCGACATTGGGTCGTGACACTTTTATCTTTGGCACAATACACATGATTTTGTAAGCACCATTTGCACTATATATCCACTACACACTTTAACTAGCTCATTTCTTTGTTGTTCTAAATTATAAACCAATTCCTCAATCAATCTTTTATAATTTTCTTATTCCTAAATAAATTTTATTTCTTATGCAGAGCAAGCATGACTAACCAGCTCAAAAAAATCAAGGAAATTGATCCAACTGCGAGATGATGTATATGCAACATCATCGTGATTGAAAAAGCACATCCAAAAATCAGCATGGCAACTGGAGGACCATACCAAAGACTGGTTCTCACTAACTCAGAGGTATTCTTAACACAGTAGATCTCTTTCAACTGTCCTATCTACTTATTCCTCTCATATGTTATCTATTTATTTCTTTCCTTATTTTATTCTTCATATTGCTCAAGTTTCATTTTCTTCTACAAATAGCCTTTTTCTTTGCTCAAATGCTTTGGTTAATATAACAATGAAACTTAGTCTTTTTAAGGTTGTATTTTAAAGCTGAAATTGGGTCTCTCTCTCTCTCTCTCTCTCTCTCTCTCTCACCTCCATTATCGCTGTATTTTCTTCCACATTTGCGTTGCTTTAGCAGTAAGGCCATCACATGAAATAGTAAAAATTAATAACTTCCATACTAACCAACACAATGAAAACATTCACAGGAAACAAAAATACAGGCCACAATTTATGGAAATGATATTGAAGTTTTAAAGAACAAACTGCAAATCTTTGGAACATATTCAATATCAAATGCCATAGTCAGACATGTTGCAGAAGAGCACTGTATTGTTCCCAATAAGTACAAATGGAATCTATATGGTCGAACTCCTAGTGAGGAAATTGAAGATGATCAACTAACTTTGTGCAACCTTTCATTCAACTTCACTCCTTTGAATGATTTAGAAGATGCTAAGGAAGCAACCAAAAAAAAAAGTACTATTTAATGTTTTTCCTATATTTAAAAACATAGGAAATGCTATATACTTATACTTTTTTTATTTATCATTTCAGATGTGCTTATTGCAGTACTACATGTATCACCACCAAGGAAGACAACTTCAAGCAAAGAAACAACCCTAATGGATGTCATTCTAATTGACAAACAGTAAGTTCGTTCTTTTATAGAAAACTTAAATAACTAGAATACTCAACTAAACATTATTTTATGTAGCTTGAAACCAACAGTCCTTACACTATGGGATCAACTCAGCACATGTGAAGGTGCAACTTTTGCAAAGAAACCAGCTCCATTTCCAATAGTAATTGGAATGAGACTAAAAGTTACATCATACAATGGTAACAAATACTCTTTCCCCTATACATATTAACTACATTCAAAAACTAAAGTCTAACATGTATCACATAAATTTATTTCCAACACAGGCTTGACATTGTCCACAAAATTATCAAGCTCATTCATATTTGATTCCCCCATAGTAAAAGCCATAGAATTGCAGACTTGGTAATCACATTCTCTCTCATTAAACATATTTAGACTTTATTCTTATAATGATGTGTTATTCTTTTTTATAAATTTCTACAAGGGCATTAATCATACTACTATCATAAATGCAATTCCATTGAACAACTTACAACAAATTTTACAAGCACAATCAACTCCACCAAAACCAAACAAAATCATAAAGATCAGTGAACTGCCCAAGTTTGTCACCGACGTAACTAACCTTTTATTAATTGACTTAATTCAGTTTGATAATTTCTTTATTTTCCACTTTCATTTTTCATTTTCTTTGTCTCCCCTCTTTGTCCCTTTCAAGTGCATATCATTTCGAATATGTGTTAAATATCTGCATTAATCTCTCATAAAACCATAAATATCTTAATCCTTACACGTATTTTATGTTAGAAATCCTAATTTAAAACCATATTTCAAGCAAAACTATGATATCATATGCATTAAATATATATTTATATATCTTAATCTCTCATATTTTTTTTATGCTAGAAATCCTAATTCACAACCATGTTATTCTATTGCTTTTTTTTTTTCCTTCTTTTTTTTTCCCCTCATATTCACATCTTCAAACAAACTGCTTACTATTGGATATGTGGTTAGGCAAATGTTCCAAATTTTCAACAAAAATTCTGGTACATGAGTTGCTTTAAATGCAAGAAAGCAACAGACACAACTTCTATTGATTTAGTTCAATGCAATTTCTACAACCAAAAGGTCCAACCAGAACCTTAGTAAATTATATACTCATACAAAACATTACAAACATCAATCTGTTATCCCCACAGTGGTATGTGTGTGTAAATTAAATGTACAAATAAAAAAAACTATAAAATAAAAATAAATAATCCAGAAAATAATTTTATAAATTAAATTTTAAATTAAAGCTTACAGAAATTTTAAATGTCGAGGGTGTTGGACACAATCTTCTTAAAGTGGATTTTGCCCTCGCTCCGGTGCTTTGAGATTTACCGGCTTCTACTTCCCAGGATGCAACGACTAACACTTGATTTGCAGTACTACAAAATCAAGTCTGGCAAACCAAAGCTCTGTTGTAACTCTCTCTTTTTCTTCCTAAAAAATTAAATACAAAACAGATGCAGGAGCACTAGAGTAACAGAAGAAGAAGGACGAAATTCTGAGGAAAAAATTAGATCAAATGAATTACTGGATGGCAGGATTTATATAGGAGAAATGGTGGCTTTTTTGATTAGGTAAAAAACTTGTTTGAACAGATTGAACAGGTATAAAACCTGTTTGGACATATTTGAATCTGTTCGATTTGAATTTTAATAGGTATGAACCTATTCGGGTGGAATTTAACAAGTAAAAAAAACCTGTTCGAGATTTGTTTGGGTGAATGAAAAATCTTAACCAATTTATTTTGAATTTTGAAACCAAAATTAAAAATAAATAAGTAAAATACAAATGTTTTTGGCCCAAAAAAATAAGTATTGGGCCTGACAAGCGCAACCTAACCTCACACCTTACACAATGCACCCGTGCCCAAGCCCAGGCCCATTCCAGCCTGCCCGACTGACCAGACGGACGATGGCGGCGGCGGTGCGCACGTGTGGTTTTTGTTTTTGATCCAATGGGTCTAGCCCACTTTACCCATAACCTCACCCTTCCACAAACTCGGTATCCCTTGGGGCCCATCCCAAGTATCCTAAGCTAGAGTATATAAACCCTTACAATTCCTTAAGGCTTTCCAATGTGGGATAAGCACATTTCACAAATGTGTAAGAAACCTACCTAAAGCCATTTTCACGAACACGAAAACGTGCTTTGAATTTTCATTCATCCGGATTTGGTTTTGAGCAACCAAATACACGATGTTATTCACTACGCGACATTAAACATGAACCCAATGAGAAGCATTAAAAATAACATTTGGGTCCCACCTTAATTAATGCTCAAAGTTGGCAAAAAAATAAGGTTTTTCAAAGCCATTTTCCAACAATTCCCCAAATGAATGGAATTCACAATAACGGACATGCAATAAGATTCAGACAAAGAAAGAGTACATTAAGAAGATATACCACATCGAGATAGGTAGCTTTTGGCTTGGAGCCTCTTCTAGTGAAAGCCTATCAGACTTACTGGCTAACCAATGGACCCGATGCCTTGAACTGTTCAACTGTTTGTGTAAGCGAAGACAATAGACTACACATAGTGTATCCGCAAACACAATTTAGTTCTTACGGTTGTGTTCATTTTGGCCCTAAACAACACCTGGTAACTCATGAGTGCTTTAGAGAATTTAGTCTTATCAATTCTCACAGAATCGGTCCAGTTCACACTCATATAGGTGACTTCTTATTAAGATTATCCTGCTATACCCCACTTGGATGTCCAAGCTATAAGAGTCATTAAAAGCAAAGATTATCCTACTAACACTACAGGTATCACTTTTCTTATCATAGAAATGGGTAGGAGAAAACCTCCTTAGTGATACGTGAAGTCATCTATAATTCGGTTATCCCTTTGAACCTAGATCTTGGGATCTCCAGTCAACTAGGTTAGGTTGCCATTATGGCGACTTTTAAGTAATAGGCTTTAATCTCATTCCCTTCGATAAATGGTACACTTGCTCTCTGGCTAGCCCTTTAGTCAATGGATCAGCAATATTCTCCCTTGACTTTACATATTCTATGGAAATGATTCCGTGTGAGAGCAAATGCCTAACGGTATTATGTCTTCGACGAATGTGTTGAGACTTACCGTTATACATATAATTATGTGCCCGTCCTATTGTTGTTTCACTATCACAGTGAATGCATATAGCTGGTACAGGTTTAGGCCACATTGGAATGTCCTCTAAGAAATTATGAAGCCATTCTACTTCTTCTCCTATTTTATCTAATGCGATAACCTTAGATTCAATTGTCAACCTTGCCATGCACGTCTGCTTAGAGGATTTCCAAGAGCCTGCATCACCTCCCAAGGTAAAGATGTATCTACTAGCGAATTTTGAGTCTTTAGTATCCGATATCCAATTTGCATCGCTATATCCCTCGTGTATTGTTGGATATTTGGTATAACGTAAGCCATAATTCTGGGTATGTCTTAGATACCTAAGTACCCTAATTATCGCTTTCCAATGATCGGACCCTGGATTACTTATGTAACTACTCAATTTGCTTACAGCATAGGTTGTATTTGGCCTAGTGCAATTCATTAAGTACATCAAGCTTTTGATTATCTGAGAGCACTCTAATTGTGATATGCCTGCACCTATATTTTTTGACAGATGAAGACTAATGTCAACATGTGTTTTAGCAGGACGGTCGTCATGCTTTCCAAATTTCTCCAGAGTCTTCTCAACATAATGAGACTGAGATAAATCATATCCTTCAGATGTTCTAGTAATTTCTATTCCTAGAATTATATCTGCTACTCCCAGATCTTTCATGTCAAACTTTTTGTTCAACATGTTCTTTGTGGATTTAATTATGTCATTATTACTTCCAATAATGAGCATGTCATCCAAATAAAGACAAACTATGACATAACCCTTGTCTGTGCTATTAACATAGACGCATTTGTCACATTCATTTATCTTAAAACCATCCGAAAGCATAGCGTGATCAAATTTTTCATGGCATTGTTTCGGAGCTTGTTTTAATCCATAAAGGGATTTAACAAGTTTATAAACCTTTTCCTCTTGGCCGGGAACTTGAAATCCTTCTGGTTGTTCCATACAGATTTCCTCATCTAACTCGCCATTCAAAAAGACTATTTTAACATCCATCAGATGTATTTCTAGATTATACAAAGTTACAATCGCAATTAACATGTGAATAGATGTTATTCTTGTCACTGCTGAATATGTATCAAAATAATCAAGGCCTTCATTTTGCCTGTATCCCTTAAAAACAAGCCTAGCCTTGTATTTGTCAATTAAACCATCTGCTTTCATTTTTCTCTTAAAAATCCACTTATATCCAAGAGGTTTACACCCCGGTGGATGATCCACCAGATTCCAAGTATGATTTTGCAAAATTGATTTAATTTCACTATTTATAGTTGTAGACACCCCAATTTTTGACCGCCCTTAACACTTGGGCGCCTTAGGTTGATCACTAGATGAAAGTTATGCTATGCAAACTCTCGATTTCTTCAACAAGAAGAGCTTCTAAATCCCAAACTTACGCCCTATTTTGACCAAAACTATTTTAGACCTTAAAACCCTCTTTTTCAAAATATTTTTGAAAATATTTCTGTGATGTTCCAAGGCTCACATTTCATTTAAAACATAGCAACTTTTCGGTAAACTGAGTACGGACAAAGTGGAAATAAATGGAAGGGAGGTGAACTCTTTGATAAATCTTTAAAAACCTCTTATTTATAGGTTTGGAGTTGAAGAAAATTGGAGGAGAGGGAAGAAAACTAGTTGGGGAAGAAGTTGGGCATCAATCCGTTAGGATAGAAATGAGCAGTCTTCACTAAAATAAGCATATGTCTTTGCACACTTAGAATTTAGATGTGAGGCCACCACCATTGGAAAGTAGACTTCCAATTTAGACTCAAGAATGACCTAAAACCAAGTCTAGATAAGGGAGATATGCCTGTTTGAAGTCAGGCTTGGAAGCAAATTTTTGTCTGGCCGGCCACTAATAGTGGGTGGCCGGCCACTTGTGTGAAAAACCAGATATTTTTGGCCAGCTGTCCCCCACAAGCTCCAGCTATTCCTATATAGATATTTCCGACCTGAGAGGCTATTTTTCTATAAATACAAGGCTAACCCTCATGTTTTTAGGTTACAAAAAATTCCAAAAGTCCTAAAACTTGAAATTCTCTGTCTATCTCTATCTTACAACACACACACCTTACCTAAACACTTCCTAAACTAATATTGGAGCTCTCCTTCCTGAGATTATTGAGTCTAAATTTCAGTCCTTGAGAGTGTAAGCTTTGTGGTTTGTGAACAAAAGAGTTACCTTGTTTCAAGAGGTATAATTTTGAGCATCTTTACACTACTTCTCTCTTATCTTTTCTTGCTGTTTTTGAACAATTTTTTGGACTGTTTTTATGGGTTGAAACTTGAGATTTAAAGATACCAAAGGTGGAGGGGTTAATCACTATTTTTTGAACCTTGTCCCCTAAGCTTTTACCCTTGTGTTTCCCATCTCTTCATCAAATTTTTTTGAGCTTTTTACTACTAATTTTTAGAGCTTTTTACCACTAATTTTTAGAGGTTTTCAGAGGCTAAAAATCATGTTTTAAGGTCCCAAAAATGGAGGGGTTAGCCACCCTTCCTTTGGCTTGTTTACTAGCTTAAATTCTTCATTATTTTAGCTTACTCTTTTAGCTTCTTTTACCTCAATTCTAGCACTGTTTTGCTTACTTTAGGACTGTTTTAAGCTGTTCATGTCATTTAAGCTTTGTATGGTATACTTGTAATGTACTGGTCCTCATAGGCTTGGTGGTTTAGGCCTTAGCCACCAACCTATTTGAGTTGATAGTATTTATTCTTGCGTTCCATACTTGTATTCATCTCTAATCACCTCTGCAACCTCCCTCCTTTCTTGGTTTTTTCTTTGTTTTGAAAGTTATTTCAAACTAGTTGCTTGTTTAAAGCTTGAGATAGAGGTATTGTGCTTAATGGTTTAATCATTTTGGAGGTTTATTACCAACGGCATGGTGTCTCTCTCATGCCCAAAATAACTCTTTGTTTGATACTCCTTTCCATTAGAGGACTTAAAGCTCATTTTTTGACTTAATTGATTAAGGAATGGAAGGTAATTAAAATGAAGTAATAAAATTGGGACTAAAAATGATGCAAGATAATAAAAGGTTTTGTATTCAATTGGACGTTAATTGAACGCATGGAAACTTGGGTCATTTCATACTTGTTAGTGATGAAATGGTTCAAGTTTCCAAGGTCAACCACTTCCCTTGATCAATCCATGATAGGGAGGAGGTTTTTGTGAGTCTTTCATTGTCCATTTATTGACTTGTGTCCCTTGATTCATAAGTCATCACGCAATGAAATTGTGTCGATTGATGATTTGCGAATCAAGCCTACCCCTCCTTTGACCTGTTTGTTGATAAGGAGAGGTAAGGTGGACAAACATTTGCTGAGAATACTCTAGTTTGTGCTTTGTTTGTCCTCTGTTGCTGTAGGAAAGAACCAACATCAGTGGTCGGCAAGCCACTTTTACTGGACGGCAACCCACTATTAGTGGCCTGCTAGCCACTACTTTTGGGTTACCGACCATTTTTTCCAGGCAGGCAGTGTCCTTTTTTCCAGCAGAGCAAAGCAGAAGCTGAAGTGAAAAACAATGCAATTTTCTAACTATGCAACAGAGGCATTCTGGCAGCAAAATAGTGGACTTTTCTGGTGGAAATCTGCGTGCATGCATAAGCATTCCTCACTTTCCGGGGATGATTAGTTAGAGTAGTTAGATACTTAACTTAGCTATTTCTTTTGGTTGCATTCGTGTTGTTAATTTGTAATTAATTAATTAGTGTAATTAATTAGTTAGTTCCAATTTGTAATAATTAGCTAGAATAGTTAATTAATTATGGTGTTATAGCATAATTAGTTTATTTCATTTGGTTTGTAATAGTTAGTTAATTAGGTAATTAGCTTAGCTAGTTCATTCATTCGGACCCTCTTGTGCGAGTGCCAATTTGTAATAATGTGTATGTTTTCCGATCTCACGTTTTTCTACCTTTTATTTACTTGCTTATGATAGGTAGTTAGAACATCATGTTTCTTTAGCATACTCCATATTTACATCCATTTGTTTCACATACACCAAGGCTCAGTTCATCATTCTAACAATGCATTGTCATTTATTACTTCGTTGAAAACATGTTTAAACGCATGCTATCAAATTGATTCACATGTCATAATTAGTAGCCAAGCCTACGAGTTGCATATCGCATGTGTTGCATTAGTTAGGACCATGCATTTTTCTAACTCTTTTGTTTCTTTTGGCTTGCCTTGGAGTACTAGGTGAGCTTTTATTTTGCTTTAGCATATTGCATGAGTGTGATTGTTGCCATGTCTAGCATACTTGCCATGAGGTTAAGTGCTTAAGTGCTATATCTGCTTGAATGCCTGTGGATGAAGGCTCATTGTTTGAATTAGAATAATTTGATGAATTTACATGTGATATCGCTTTTTCAAGTGGTACATATTCGAAACAATTTTCAAAACAACTATGAAATCAAAGTGTTCCAATTTTTGCAAATTAATCTATACTTGTGTGTGCATCACATAGTAATTTTAGCCTAATAATCGGAACGAGAGCATATAATGTAAATAAGATTTACATCATGATTAGTAGAAGCCGATCTTTGATCGGGCGAGTGGGGTGCTCAATTAATGACCTTTCCCTCTCGTACCTAAGTTCCCGAGACGAGACAATCTTGGTGATGATGGACACGTGGCCTTTGGCACGAGTCATAGGTTTCCTAATGTAGACGTCCCCGAACGCCCCGGGAGGGTTAAGTCCCGTTCTGTTCATATTGGGGTCACTACAGTTCGAAGGACTCAAAATGTCACGGTTCTTAATCTTGAACTAAAGAGTCCAAATCCGGCAAATCGTTTGGAAAACAGATTTTTTTGAAAGAAGTGCCAAACATGGACTGCTTTGCCAGATACAGAGTCGCCACCTAAATGTTTTTTTATGGGAAATTTAGGAAACCCTGACTCGGTGCCAAAGGCCACGAGTCCGTCATCACCAAAGTTGCCTCGGCTCGGGAACTTGGGTACGATTGAGGAAGGTCACTTCGTGAGCACCCCCGCTCGCCCGGTCAAAGACCGGCCTCTACTAACCATGACATCTATTTTTGAAAACATTGTGTGTTCTTATTCCGGTTATTAGCCTAGTTTTACTATGTGATGCGCACAGCATACAAGTATAGACTGGATCACCTGAATTGGAACAAAACATTTCATGTTTGTTTGTTTGAAAATGGTTTGATGGTGCTACCCGCAGGTAGGCTAAGACGTGGATTTTCCACCCTCAGGTGGGCTTAGAAAGCATGATTTTGCCACTATCTAGTGGGCTTAAAACAAACAGTCAATGATTTGTTCCACTCCAAGTAACTCAACCTCCACCCACAGGCATTTAAGGCAGTTATATCACATAAGCACATAGCCTCATGGTAAGCATGCTATTCATGTCAGTCACTCACACACATGCAAGGATGCTAAAGCATAAAACTCACCGAGTACTCCAAGCCAAAACATAAAACCGATTAGAAATCATGCATGATCCTAGTTATACAGAAATGCCTAATGCAACACATGCAAAGATGCAACTATAGCAGGCTCGGCTATTCTAAACATGGCATATGGAATGCTACAACTAACACGTATTCAATTTGGAATTGAAATACAAATGCAGTTTGTATGATGCGCCGAGCCCGGTGCGTGCAAAACAGATGAATGATGCAAACATGCTGTCATACTGTATGCTAATTGAAATATGCCCTAATCTAACCATCATAAGCGGATAAATAAAAGGGAAGAAAGACGTGGGGTTGGAAGACATACATCACACTCACCCACACTTATTACAACATTGCCCTCGCGCAGAGGGTCCGAATAAATAATACAGTCCGAAATGAAAGAATAATACAGTCCGAAATATACAGTCCGAATAATATACAAATTCCTAGTTAATTAACAAATTAACTAAGAAAAACTGTAAACTGGCATGCAAGCCAGGGGCTGCCTCACTTCCGCTGAATGATGTATGCTGGGCTGCCTTTTCGGAAATCCACTGGGATGCCCCAATTAGCCTCTGTTTGCAATGTTCCTCGAAATGCGTGCCAAGCCTCGGAAGACTGCTGATTCTTGATATGCTGCAACAGAGAGCAGGAAAGGGGCATAGCAATGTATTTCACAAATATATGCATGCCTCGATCCTCGTGCCACCAATCACGCATCTCGATGCATGATGGCCGAGGAGTCGGATTGCACAACTCAATATAGGATGAATGCAGATGAATGCTACAATAAAACCTAACTCCATCATGGGTAATCCGGAGTGTCGGTGACTTGGGAATTGAGACCCGTTCCGTCACTCGGAGTATGAAACGCGCCTCGTTTCCCGTGCCTGGGCTAACTCCTATCCCGAACACGATGCAATATGCATGATATGCATGAATGCAACTAAAATACAATCCTAGCATGCACAATGCTATGAAAATGAGATGCCTCGAAATGCGTGCACGCGGGCACGCAAATCGAGGCGATGATCCTAAGGCATGAAATGGCATACGCAATGCAAATTGGACTTACACTAACACGAGTGGACCTCAGCCACACTCACATAAGAGGCCGATAGATGAAAATGAGATGCCTCGAAATGCGTGCACACGGGCACGCAAACCGAGGCAATGGCATACGCAATGCGATGAGACTAAAATGACATACAGAATGCAAAATGGACTTACACTAACATGAGAGAGCCTCAGCTACACTCACATAAGAGGCCGTTGGATGAAAATGAGATGCCTCGAAATGCGTACACACGGGCACGCAAACCGAGGCAATGGTACTAAAGCATGAAATGGCACTCCAAATGCAAATTGGACTTATACTAACATGAGAGAGCCTCAGCCACACTCACATAAGGGGCCATGAGATGAAAATGAGATGCCTCGAAATGCGTGCACACAGGCACGCAAATTGAGGCAATGGCCCTAAGGCATGAAATGGCATGGAATATGATATGTAAACATGCAAATATAGTTTCAGCACTGAAATGTGGGGGAAAACAGTCCCGAAACATGGCCAAAGTGCACCCGAAGCATGGAATGATCCCGAAATGCGATATTAGGCGCCCGAAATGGCCTATAGCTATGCAATGCATGCACAATATGGACATGGAATGAAAATACAGTAGCAAGACAGCCCCAAGACAAGAATTTTTCAGTCATAAAAAGGGTTAAACAGCAAACACACATAGGATTAGGCAAGTATGCAAAAATGGCTCCGCAAGAGGGGTATTGAAGCAAGTGATACATGCGATGCCCAAATGGAAAAGTACCCTTCTACAACACTGATGAGGGACTAAAAATATGAACATTTACAGTAGATGACATCCCCCAACTCAGTATGAAAACATGCTAAAAATGTCATGCAAGAACTAGGATACATAAGGCTATAACATGAGGTACCCCAAACATTCATCAAACCAGCAAAGACCATTAATGAAATATGTCAAGAAGATCAAAATATGACTCTTTCCAGTTCTGATGATGGCCGAAAACAGAAGCTAGATAAGCTTAAAAAAGCATGCAAAAATGGGGGTCAAAGAGGGGTATAATGACAAGTATAACATGGAGACCCCCAACAAGGTTGATCCCTTCTAGAATGTTGTAGAGGGACATAAGATAAGCCTACTCACAGTTCATGACATGCTCCGAAACAGACTACATGTAGGCCAAACAAATCATGCAAATTTACGGTAAATTGGAGGAATTATGAAGCAAGTGCATCATGGGTGGCTCAAACAGTGTTGAGCCCTTCTTCAATGTTGAAGAGAGACTCAAAATAGGCCCACTTACAGTTTACATTGTGCTCGAAAACAGATCACACACAGTCTAGAAATTTCATGCAAAAATGTGACATACCAAGGGGTATTGAAGCAAGTACCAAATGGAGGGCTCAAACAGGGTTGAGCCCTTAATGAAAGGTGAAGAAGAGCTCAAAAAAACACTACTTTTAGTTTTGGTCGGAGCTCAAAAAAGCAAGAAAAGAGGGCTAAGAAATGTTGCAAAAATGAGACCAAAAAGAGGGGAAATGGACTTACCCTTGTAGATCAACCCTTTTGCTGCCTCTTGGACCAAAAATGTTGCCTCCTAGCCTCTGAAAAACTCCCCAAGCTGCTGGAAATGGAAGTGGTGGTGTGGTGCTAGGTGGTGGTGTGAAAAAGGGGTGTAGAACTTGAGAAATTTAGAGAGTTAAAGTGTAGAGAGAGAGAGATATAATACAAGAGGCTTATACAAAAATCTCTAACCCCTCAACACAGATCTGGGGTGCTGTATTTATAGGCAAAAGAGGCTGGAAAAGAGGGGGAAAAAAAGGGGGGGAAATATTTCAAGTTTCCCTCCAAAAATTGGCCTAAAGAGGGATATAAAGGCAAGTGGTAGCTTCTGGTTCCAAACGGTTGAGAGCCCTTCAACAAAGTTGAATAGGGGCTCAAAATAAGACACTTTGTAGTTTACGACCAAGTCCAACACAGCCCACAAGTACGCCTAAAATACCGTGCAAAATAGGCCTAAAAAGAGATAAAGAGGCAAGTGACAGATGGAGATCTCAAACAATAAAAGGTCCTTAATCAAACATGAAAAGGACCTCAAAATATGACTATCTCAAGTTCGGGTCGGAGCCCAAAAATGCAAAATGAAGGTTCGGGAGCCGAAACACGCAATTTGGGGCCCCGAAAGTGGGCTGTTAGGCACCGGAAGTGGTGTCCAACCACGAAGTTGGTCTCTCGGACCACAGTGTCCCTCGAAAGGGAGGAAATAAGGTGTGTGCCAAAAACTGGAGCAAACGGAGGTGGTTAGGCGGTCCCGAATCGAGGCACACGGCCTGACGGCTCCGAAAACCGGGCTCCGAAATGGGAAAAATGGCCTGCGACCACGAAACGTAGCCTACGGCCACTGAGAGATGATCTACAAGACCTCTCCCTCCCTTTGGAAAGAGAAAACAGAGAAAACAGAGCTTGGTTCGCAAACCGAGGCAAAGCACGAAAGAGTCCGGAAGTCCGGAGGTAAGGCTCGCAGCCGAGACTCTGAAACCTCTGGACGAGCACGATATGCAACATCACCAAGCGCTCAATCGGTGACGTCTGAGTCTTAAGGTCGGTCAAAAATGGGGTGTCTACACCTAAATTTTTCAAAAATATTTAGGTAGCGACTCTGTATCTGGCAAAGTAGTCCATTTTTGGCATTTTCATTCAAAATCGATTTTCCAAAAGATTTTCCGGATTTGGACTCTTTGGTGTTTATCTATTTCACATTGCACTTGTGAGATCAGATTCAGAACCACGGGAGTTCGAACTTTAGGGCTAATTGTATCTGAAAAGAGCACGAAAAGTCGAGCTACAATAGCCTTTTTCCACAATGAAGCTTCAGGACTTGACATTGCTTCCTTGAAGTTTTGAGACTCATTTTCTAACAGGTATGTCAAAAAATCTAGACCAAATGATTTAGAGGTCCTAGCCCTCTTGCTACGTCTAGGTTCATTTGTTTCATTATCATTTTGGTCTTCACTGCCACCCATAGCAGTACCAAAACTTCTTTTACTTGAACTTGTCTTTTCAGTTTTCTTGCAAGGAAAAATGTGTTCAAAAAACGACGCATTCCTTGATTCAATAATAATGTTTACATGTATATTAGGATTTTCAGATCTATGAACTAAAAATCTATATGCACTACTATTATTTGCATAACCGATGAACACACAATCAATGGTTTTTGGTCCTATCTTAGTCATCTTGGGACTAGGGACTACCACTTTAGCCAAACATCTCCACACTTTGAGGTGATTGTAGATAGGTAGTTGACCTTTCCATAATTCATAAGGTATTTGATTAATTTTCTGGTGGGGTACCCTGTTAAGGATAAAGTTAGCAGACAAAATCGCCTCCCCCCACAAGTTCTAAGGTAACCCTGAACTAATCAACATGGCATTCATCATCTCTTTAAGAGTTCGATTCTTTCTCTCAGCAACTCTATTTGATTGAGGAGAATAGGATGCAGTGGTTTGATAAATAACACCATGTTCAAAACAAAATTCCTCAAATAATGCATCATACTCACCACCTCTGTCACTCCTCACTACCTTAATAGTTTTGCCGAGTTGATTTTCAACCTCAAGTTTATATTGCTTAAAAGCTTCTAAGGTTTCATCTTTACTTCTCAATAAGTAAACATAGCAATATCGAGTGCAATCACCAATAAAAGTAATAAAGTACTTTTTACCTCCTCGAGTTTGAACAAATTTTAAATCACATGTATCTGTGTGAATTAAACTTAGAGGTTCAGTATTTCTTTCTACTTTATTAAATGGTGCCTTAGTGAGTTTTGCCTCAACATAAATCTCACATTTATGATTAGGATCAAACTCTAAGTTTGGCAAACATTCTAAAGAAACAAGTCTACGTAGAGAATTAAAATTAACATGTCCTAATCTACCATGCCATAAAAAATAAGATTCAGCAATATAAACAGAAGACGTGTTCTTATTATTAATAGCCAAATTTGATACAACAGTTAGTACATTGAGTTTAAAAAGCTCATCACTAATGTAACCATGCCCCACATACATTCCACTCTTGGAGAGTACAACTTTATTAGATTCAAAGACTAATCTAATCCCATTCTTGATCAACAATGACCCAGAAATCAAATTTTTGCGAATCTCTAGCACATGGAGTACATTGTTGAGCATAAGTTCTTTTCTTGAGGTCATTTTCAGCACTATCTTTCCTTATCCTTCTACAGTTGATGTGGAGGAGTTTCCCATAAAAAGTTGTTCCCTACTTTCTACCACTTTGTAGGTTGTGAACATATTTTGATTTGCGCAGATATGGCGGGTTGCTCCAGTATCTACCCACCACTCCTTGGGATTGCCCACCAAATTTGCCTAACAGACTACTGCAGCAAGATTGATGTCCACCACTCCATCCGAAAGATAAAGATCCTCAGCTATGTTGGCTTGTGTTGGCTTTTTGCTTAAACTCCCTCCGTCCTTGCGAATGTGACAATCCTTAGCACGATGTCCATCTTTGCCGCCCACAAAACACTTGCCTTTGAACCACTTGTTGAACCCGTTGTTGATCCTTCGTTGATTTTACTAGTGGATCCTTGTTTGGAACCATTGCCATCATGCTTCCGCTTCTTGTTATTGAACTTTAACCCTTGTCCATGTTCCACAACATTCGCTTTAGCTTGCATGACTCAGTTTCCTGACTTCTTCTCAAAAGCACGGTTGTTCTCCTCAATTTTGAGCCGCACTATTATTTCTTCCAATTTCATCTGCTTGTGCTTATGCTTCAAATAATTCTTGAATTCTTTCCAAGATGGTAGTAATTTTTCAATGATTACCGCTACTTGGAAAAATTCACTAAGAACCATCCCTTCCACATGTATGTCATGGAGAATTAATTGAAGATCTTGAACCTGGCTAAAACTGTCTTGGAATCTATCATTTTAAAATCCAGAAAATGGCCGACAACAAATTTCTTTGTACCGGCATCCTCTGTCTTATATTTATGATCTAGAGATTCCCACAGTTCTTTTGCAGTGCTTTTGATACTATACACATTGTACAGTGTATTGCCTAACCCATTGCGGAGATAATTCCGACACAGAAAATCACCATGTTTCCATGCATCGATTGCAGCAACCACTTGCCGATCAGTTTCTCCTTCGTTCAGTGCTGGCGCTTTTTCATGAGTGAACTGAGCGAAATTCAATGTCGTAAGATAAAACATTATTTTTTGTTGCCATCTTTTAAAATCATTTCCATTGAATTTTTCTGGCTTCTCCCCAGGATTTACCGGTATTGCTGGAGTCATCACTGGCATAACGGGTGTGGGGGTCGGAGTAATAACAGTGTCAGTATTATTTATTTTAGTTGTCATATTTCTAACGAAATAATAAAACACCAATCACAAATTTATACAAAATAGAATTTATACACAAAATAACAGAATAATATTTTGTAACAAAATTCCAATGATTAACATTATATGACTACTACGTTATCAAAGAAATTATTAAACAGTATATTACTATTATTTAAGAAATTAAACAGTATATGACTACTATTTAATTTCACGAAACAAAATATTCGTCTGCCTAACACACAAATAAAAAAAAAAAAAAACAGAAATCTACTTTAAGATTGTTATCCCCACAGTGGTGTGTGTGTGTAAATTAAATGTATAAATAAATTAAACAATAAAATAAAAATAAATAATCCAGAAAATAATTTTATAAATTAAATTCTGAATTAAATCTTACAGAAATATTAAAAAGTCGAGGCTTGTTTTGGACATAATCTCCTTAAAGTAGATTTCACCCTCTCTATGGTGCTTTGAGATTTATCAGCGTCTACTTGCTGGGATGCAACGACTAACACTTGATTTGCAGCACTACAAAATCAAGTCTGGCAAACCAAAGCTCTACTGTGACTCTCTTTTTTTCTTTCTAAAAAATTAAATACAAAACAGATGCAGGAGCACTAAAGGAACAGAAGAAGAAGGACAAAATTCTGAGAAAAAAATTAGATCAAATGAATTGCTGGATGGCAGGCTTTATATAGAAGAAATGGTGGCTTTTTTGAACAGGTAGAAAACTTGTTTGGACATATTGAACAGGTACAAAACTTGTTTGGACATATTTGAATCTGTTCGGTTTGAATTTCAACAGGTATGAACCTGTTCTGGTGGAATTCAATAGGTAGAAAACCTATTCAGGATCTGTTTGGGTGAATGAAAAATCTGGACCAATTTATTTTGAATTTTGAAATCAAAATTAAAAATAAATAAATAAAATACAAATGTTTTTTGCCCAAAAAGATAAGTATTGGGTCGGACAAGCCCAACCCAACCAGATGAATGGCGGCGGCGCGCGTGTGTGGTTTTTGTTTTGGATCCAATGGATCTAGCCCACTTCACCCGTAATCTCACCCTCCCACAAAATTGGGTACCCTTTGGGGCCCATCCCAAGTATCCCAATCTAAAGTATATAAACCCTTACAATTCCTTAAGCCTTTCTAATATGGGACAAGCACATTTCACAAATGTATAGGAAACCCACCTAAAGCCATTTCCACAAACCTGAAAACACGCGTTGAATTCTCATTCATCCGAAAATGGTTTTAAGTAACCAAATACACGATGTTATTCACTACACGACATTAAACATGAACCCAATGAGAAGTGTTAAAAATAATGCTTGGGTCCCACCTTAATTAATGTTCAAAGTTAGCAAAAAATAAGGTTTTTCAAAGCCATTTTCCAACAATCCATTATTGGAAACTTGTTAAATTATTTTATATCTTTTACCAATTAATTGATTGCCTTTATGCATCCTTCTAGATGTAAGTTTGACATCGAACTTACTGATACAACTGGAACAATAGCTGCAACAATTTTCGGTGTTTAAGTTGAGAATCTTTTCTTAATCACTGCCAAAGATTGGATGCACAATACAAACCTTGTAAGTGTCATACTAGCTATATTGTACTTTATACATTTAAAACAAAATACCTAATAATTATATATATCTTTCATAAAGGATGTACAGGTTTCTCTCGATGCATTAGAAAACCTATGCAACACTGATGACTACTTCATCTAACTTCGTGCATACACATTCAAAATCTTTGGTACTATATATGCAATGCAAATTCACTGTTAATGCAATACACAAAGAATGTGCTATCAATACACCAGAATTCCATGAAAGAGCTCTAGATTTAGTCTCATCTCCAGGCACAAAAAGAGTACGCAAAGAGCTATTTGCACTTGAATCAGCTTCAACTGCAAACACTTCGAAGCCTTCAAATATTACTGAAGAAGTCACACCCTCAGCCATTGATGGCCTAATTGCACCACCTGATACAAAGAATGCTTGATTTGCTTCAACCACCACTTCTTTTTTGCTTGCACCTCATCTCTTTTTGCATAGACTTGATCTCCTTTTAAGGATGTACCTATCTTTTTGTTTGTACATATTCTATGGAGTCAATCCATAACCAAACATATTTAAACTTATGGCATGTAAACAAGCTACTAACTTTATGTAAATATTTTAACTATAACTTTATGTTTTTATGCGTCAAGTTCTTAATTTTTTGCAAAAAATATGTTGACTTTTAAGCTATTTCAAGCTATTTTACATTATTTGTCACTGACAAGATGATTACCATGGATGAGTTTGTGAATCGATTCACAAAATGGCTTGACAACGCAAAGCATTCAATGGATAAAGAACACCACTTTGTAAAATCATTGAAAGATTTATATTAGGTAATTTGGTCTATGTGAATTCTACACATGCATTCGTTCGTATTCATTTATGATTCATAAACAGCTTTCAAATCCCATCTTGTTACAATTGTCACATATTTTATATTTATTCAAAGCTTGGCAATACGGAGCATCTTACTAGAAGACGAAAAACCAGATACACAAACCATCAAAAGGTTAGTGCTTTTATTTTCCATTTTCTTCGGTTTTGTTTTGGGAAACAATGTTACACCCAGCGGTGTGTGTGTGTGTAAATTAAATGTATAAATAAAATAAACAACAAAGTAAAATAATTCAGAAAATAATTATATAAATTAAATTTCAAATTAAATGCTTACAGAAATTAATGTCGAGGCTTGTGTTAGACACAATCTCCTTAAAGTAGATTTCGCCCTCGCTCCGGTGCTCCGAGATTTATCGACTTCTACTTCCTAGGATGCAATGACTAACACTTGATTTTACAGCATTGTAAAATCAAGTCTGGCGAACCAAAACTCTGTTGTAACTCTCGTTTTTTCTTCCTGAAAAATTAAATACAGAATAGATGCAGAAACACAGAGACGAACAGAAGAAGAATGATGAAAATCTGGTGGAAAAATCTAATCTAAGAATTGCTGGAATGCAGGCTCTATATAGGAGGAATGATGGCTTTTCCGAACAGATAAAAACCTGTTCAGACACATTGAACAGGTACAAATCTGTTTGAACAGATACAAATTTAAATTCAACAGTTATGAACCTGTTTTGAACCTGTTCAGGTGGGTTTGACCCCGTTAGGGATCTGTTTGGGTGAAGGAAAAATTATGGACTAATTTATTTTGAATTTTGAAACCAAAATTAAAAATAAGTAAATAAATTACAAATGTTTTTGGCCCAAAAAGATAAGTATTGGGTTGGACAAGCCCAACCCAACCTCACACCGGCGGCACGCGTGTGTGGTTTTTGTTTTGGGCCCAATGGGTCTAGCCCACTTTACCCATAACCTCACCCTTCCACAAACTTGGGTACCCCTTGGGGCCTATCCAAAGTATCCCAAGCTAAGATATATATTCAAAACCTTAAGCCTTTCTCATGTGGGATAAGCACATTTCACAAATGTGTAGGAAACCCACCTAAAGTCATTCCACGAACCCGAAAATGCGCGTTGAATTCTCATTCATCTGGAAATGGTTTTGAGCAACCAAATACATGGTTTTATTCACTACGCTGCATTAAACATGAACCCAATGAAAAACGTTAAAAATAACGCTTGGGTCCCATCTTAATTAATGCTCAAAGTTGGCAAAAAATAAGGTTTTCCAAAGCCTCCAAAGCCATTTTCCAACAAATAGAACAAAGAAAAGTTCAAACGAAGTTATTATCATTCTTTGTTTTCTCTTTTCATTTTCTAAAAAACACTTCCTCATCTTTACTATTATCTCTTTTCATTTGCTATAAAACACTTACAACTCCGTAAGTATTATACAAAACCATTTATCTAAGTTTTATCTCACCAAATCACAATACACATCCCAAATCAACCCAAAATTACCCAAATTCACTTCCCACAAAAATCTCGATTCGAAATGGATTATCTACACCTCAAAATATTTTATTGTTTATTTACTCTGTTTATCTTAAACCTTTTCAGCTTGCTTTATCCTTGTATGTAACTTGCTGCTATATAAATTTCATTCATAAAAAGAAGTTTCTATTTGTTGAAAAAAAAAAAAGTTGATTTATTTTTCTTTTTAAAATAGGGAAAATAACATATAAGTGGTCTTTTCAAAAATATTTACACACTTATGAGAAGTTTATAACTTAATATTTTAATGTTTATAAAGTTTATCATTAATCTGTAATTGGTTTTCAAAAGTAGGACTGAATTGATATTTTCCCTTTGAAATGAAGGTGTAACAATATGTGTTCTCTGTTCCCTTAGATTGGAAGCCTATTCTTATTATATTATTTGACTTATATATATATATATATATATATTATATTTATTATTTATCTATGAATAATATATACCAAAAGGGACAGAAGCAGACGCAGGAAGAAGAAAGAAGGAAACAGCACTAAAATAACATAAAATAAAACAGTTTAAATAATAAAATAAAACAGTTAAACATAAATAATACTAAAATAAAACTTACAATTGTTTACTGGAATGAAATAAACAGTTTTTCAAAATACATAACTTGAAAACGAACTTAGGCCTCGTTTGGCAACAGGCCGATTTAGCCAAAAAGTTAAAAAAATTACTGAAAAAACCAAAAAGCCAACAACCCATACCAAAAAGTCAAAGATTTTCTTTTCTCTCTACTTTTTGCACATCTTTTTTGTAAAAAGCCAAAAAGTCATCCCAAACATACTAATTTTTTTAACTCATATTTTAGACAAATAGCCAAAAAGTTACTAAATTAGCTTGTTCCCAAACAAGGCCTTAATATTACAGAGATAGCTATATTTTGAGGAAGGAATGCTCTCAAACTGTTTTCTAACTCTGTCTTATTCTTGACTGAATAGGCTCTTTTATAATCAAAAAAGACTACTGTTAGCCTTGTGAGTGAATAATTCTGACTTGAAAGGAGCATCAGGAGCACATGGGAGTTGTCTGCTGTTTTCAGTGAGTGACTAAAGATGATAGCTGCTTTTTACCGTGCTGAATTTGTCGGTTGGATGAATCATGATGAATGGTGAATAGTAATGTTGACTTTTTGATGCATAGTGAACAGTAAAATTGACTTTTTTCACTATTCATTGCTTGGAGGCATGTGACTGAGAGAATCAATATAGATATATATATCAGCAGCTTTTCTCAAAAGACGAGTATTGATTGAAGCTGATAATTATAGCTATACAGAATCCAATGACTAAATTAAGCATATAGGTCCTGAGCATCTTGAAACTCGGGTCCATATGGATTTTGAGTAGTTGAACCTTCAGAAGAGTTTGCACTGTTTGAACCATCTTCTGAACTATTGTTATTCGAATCTGACTTTGGCTTGGGCCATGAGGAGACAAGCCATTTGGAGGAGCTCATCCTTGGATGACTTGGACTTGGGCTTAATCTTGGATTTGGACTTGTCCTTTGACTTGGGCTGATCAGAACTGGGCTTTGCTGACTTGGATTTAATCTTTGATTTGGATGACTTGGGCTTGGAAGATTTGGATGTTGGGCTTTCAAGATTGATTGAAGGAAGTTGGCTTCCTTGAGTTAATGAAGCAATTGGGATCTGCTAAACTTTAACCATAGCAGGAGTTGGAGCATGTATGTTAATTGGGAATTCAATTTGAACAATCTCAACAATACGTGAAATTTTGAAATTATCCCACCATTTAACCATGTGTTGACGATAAATAACATCATTAGAAATACCATATTGCCATTTGAATATCCAAGGGATTTTGTATTTGGATATAAAAATGAGCAATGGAGGGAATTTCTTTTGCTGTGGAGTGAATGAGAAAACAGTGGAGAAATAGTTGACTTGTTCCATAATTACTGATGGGAAGATTTCTAAAATGGCGCCATACTGAGTCCACCATCGTAGAAACCAAATAGGTAATTCTGATTTGAACTTTTGATCAAATTTGAGGAACCAGGACTGACTGTTTGACTTATTTTGATATAAGAGAACTTTGAACCAAGCATCAATGTAATCATAGTAACTGTATTGAATGGAATGACCAGGTAAATCTCTTAGTTGGTAAGGAGAACCCCAATCATCCAGAGAAACAAAGTTGTGAATATAGAGTGAATAATACACAATTTTACTTGTGTAAGTACGATCATAAATGGGTTTAATCACAATAGACTGATAGTTGAACAGGATATCTTTATAGAAGGTAATTATCTTTTCTGGATGGAGAGGAACAAAATGTCATCTAGGAGGGAAATAAAATTTTACTAGATCATGAACAGTATGACTCTTTGGGTGACTAGGTTCTTTGAAAAAGAGATTAGTAGTAGTAGATTTAACATAATCAGATCGGGCAGATTTAATAGGGTTATGAGGGTAAGGAGTAACTGCTTGACTAGATGAAGCAAAGGGATCAGTACCCAAAGCAGATGTATAACTTGGCTTAGGAATATTACCAAGAATTTGGTAACGGTTAACCAATTCAGCAGGGTGATTAGTGACTAAATCCAAAGGAGGCAGAACAAAAGGTTGACTAGATAGGACCAAGGCTTTAGAAGGAGGCCTAGGACGAGACATCTGTGAAATAGATAAATGAAATTAGCATCCACAGAGGATATCTAATTGATTAGTATGTGAATGTAAACGATTAATATAATGAGAACGTTGCTGGCGTTGAGCTTTAATCCGATGGAACTGAATATATTGAGCACATTCAATGGGTGAATGGGTTGATTTGATAAAAGCAAGGCGAGAAGCAGTATGCTTAATCAGGGATTTGTAGTGTTTAATTTTCTGTTTATGGTATGAAATAGAGGGAATAGGCATTATCCACCCTGTAAAAATTTTCTGGTAAGAAAATCAAGAATATAATTTTGACAACCAGGAATATATTCAATATCAAAATCAAAAATACTTTATATAGATTGCTAACGGGCAAAAATTTGCTTACTACCAAGATTTTGAACATCTTTTTCTAAAACATATTTAGCAGATTTACAATCAACACGAAATAAAAAATTTTGATTTAAAATATCATCTTGAAATTTACAAATACATAAAACAGTAGATAAAATTTCTTGTTTAATAGTACTATAATTCTTTTGTGCTTTATTCCAAACACCAGAATGAAATCGGACAATTTGTTCAGATGACTGAGGATTGATTTTCTAGAGAAGGATGCCACCATAACCAATATCAAAGGCATCTGTTTGAATAATTTTAAAGGAATTTTCAGTAGGAATACCTAGACAAGGAAGAGACTTAACATATTGTTTGACTTGTTTAACAATAGCAGTATGAGTAAGAGATCAAGGGGGAGGATTATCCTTTAATCGATCAAATAAAAGTTGACAGGTTTTCCTAAGGTCCTTATAAAATTCAGCAATATAATTAAGTGAACCTAAAAATCATTGTAATTGGGTTTTATCTAAAATTTCATCAGGAAATTTAGAAGCAAATTCAATAGAGCGACTAATTGGTAGAATTGTATTCTGGTGAATATCATATCCTAAAAATCTGACTTTAGTTTGGAACAATTTAATCTTAGGAGCAGATATGACTAGACCATGACTTTTAATAGTATAAAAGAAAGCGGTAAGACATTTCCAATGTTCACTAATTGATTTTGAAAAAATGAGAAATCATCTATATAAACTATGGAAAAATGACCAAATGGATTGAAAATATCATTCACTATATTTTGAAATTCAGTAGGTGCATTTTTTAGTCCAAAAGGCATAACATTCCATTCATAATGACCAAAAGGTGTAGTAAAAGCAGTTTTATATCTATCTTTAGAATAAATTTGGATTTGCCAAAAACCACTTTTTAAATCAAATTTACTGAAAATGACAGCTTGACTAAGTCTTTTGATTAAGTCTTTTTTATTAGGAATTGGATATCTAATCCATTCTAAAACTTTATTTAATGGTTTATAATTAATAACTAGGCGAGGGACACCTCGTTCTAATTCAGCATTTTTATTAACATAAAAGGCGGGACAAAACCAGGGTGATTTACTATGACTAATAATTTTATTTTTTAATAATTCATTGATTTCTTTTTTACACATTTCAACTAATTCATGATTTATTTGAATAGGTCTAGATTTCTAATTCAGTATTTTTATTAACATAAAAGGCGGGACAAGACTAGGGTGATTTACTATAACTAATAATTTTATTTTTTAATAACTCATTGATTTCTTTTTTGCATATTTCAACTAATACATGATTCATTTGAATAGGTCTAGATTTAGTAGGAATTTGTCGTTCATTAAATTTTTTAATATATGGAAGTGTAACTACATGTTTTTTCCTATGCCAAAAGTCAGTGGGTAGAGTTGAACAAACAGTTGTTTCTAATTTTAATTTAAATTCTTCAATTTGAGATATAAGAATAGGATCAGTTAATTGTTGTTCAATTCGTTTATAATTAACTTATTCTTTGAAATATTTTAATTGGCAAGTTAAACGATTAATAGTTTGAGAAATAGAATAATCTTTTAATTGATTTAATTCAAGAATTTCAGGTGGAGATAAAAACTTAAAAGTAATTGTTTGGCCAAGGGCTTGAGTAGTTATTCCTTGAGTGGAAGTAGTAAATGGATAGAGCAAAAATATAAATGATGTTCCTAAAATAACTTTATCAGTCATATTTTGGACTAAAACAAAAGATGTTTTAAAACAAACATTATTCTGGCAAATATGAACTTTTGATAATTTATATTTAATATGCATTTGACTACCATTAGCAGAAGTTAATTTTTCACTAGTTTTTTTCATAATATTTAGTAGGAATTAACCCTTCTTAAACACAATTAAGATCAGCACCAGTATCAATAAGAGCAATAACGTCTAATTCAAAATCATTAATTACTAGTTTAATTTTGGAGTACCATTTTTGAATATGTATTTTATTGAGAAGATTTCATCTTTTGTTTTCATGATTAGAGGAATGAGTGGATCGATTATCAAATAAAAGATTATTAGGATTAGTATGTTCAGATTCATTATCAGATTCTTCTGGAGAAATAGCATTATTGTCTTGAAAATTGTCTAAACTTTTATTAATTTTTAAAACAGTAATCTCATCTTCTAATAATTTATCTTTATTTTGTAAATCTTTAATAATATGTTTGATTTGATTAATCTCTTGTTCTAAATCATGAAGAGTAATTTCTTTTGATTTATTTTTAAATCTTTCCAAAGTTTAGATAAACTGATAATTGGTTTGTCAGGTTTTAATTTCTTATCGGTTAACAAAGATTTTAATTTAGCAGCATATTTTTGTTTTAATTCTGGATCTTCTAATTTACTAATTAATTCAATAAGAGCAATTTCTTCTTGATTTTGTTTAGTGAGAACAGTAATTTGTTTAACTGGTTTACAACAAACATCATTACATCCTAATTAAATATTATTATCAGAATGATCACTGAGTGAATGGTAATCAGAAGGTATCCTGAGGATTACTAGAATTATTATCAGAATTACTAGCAGATTGGTTTAATTGGAAGATTTCAAATAATTAGTTTTTTGATTCATCATTGATTTGGAGTTGATTAACTTTGTCTTTTAATTTTTGTTTTTCTTTACATTTATTAGAATAATGACCTTTTTTACCACAATTGTAGCAAATAATATCTTTATTAGATTTAGATTTTGGATGTGATTTCTTATAATATTTCTTTTTGGGTTTAGTATAAAATTTATCAATTGACTTGAAAGGTGAATAATTCTTTTTATATTTAGTAGAATATTTTGAAGAAAACTTATGTTTATTATATTTATGTTTTTTATGGCGAGAGGGTGCTACAGGAGATAAACTATATTGTTTGCAAAAGTTACCTAATTCATATTTAGTTTTATGTTTATCGTTAGCAGCTTTTTGACTAAATTTAAGATTAATACACATTTTAAACCTTCTTTTTGAATAGTATATATAAATACCTAGATACGCACATGTATACACTGCTGGAAATTTCAGATTTAGAGGCGTTTAAAAAACGCCGCTATATGTGAAATAAATGCCGCTAATTACTTTTGTGACGTTTAGTACCAAACGCCGAAGACGCGGCCGTCACTGTAGCATTATGATGCTTTAAAAACATCATGGTAAAATGACATCATCTAATATTTAGTGACGTTTTACAAATGCCGTGATAGATTTTTTCCCATTTTTAAAATATGACTGTTAGCACTGTAGTGGTGTTTGAGAAAGCGTGCGTTATAGCTCTCTCCTTTTTTTCTTTTCTTCTTCTTTTTTTTTTTTTTTTTTTTTTTTTTTTTGAGATTGTGCTAATTCTGTTAGATTTAACTAAAGCTTATACACAGTTCCTAATGAAATTATTGCCAATCCAGAATAATGTTAGGAAAAATATGTGATTCCCCACAAGTAAATCAATCAATGGGAATAAAAACTAATGCGGAAAAATTAAATCAAAGAAAACACAAGAATTTTACGTGGTTCCCCTCAATGTGAGGTATGTCCACGGGATCGAAAACCAATTCCACTATCAACTAAAGAGTTTCCAAACGATTACAAACGAGACACGAATGGTCTCACAAAACCACCCTTAGGTGAATTCTAAATAATCACAAATAAACAAGAGGAAAGACCTTACTAAATAGATGAACAAAAATCTTCAAACCAAAATTGTAGAAGACCCAAAATAATTAACCCAAATCTGCCAAATCCAAAGCAGCCAACCGAAGATCCACTAACACAATGTTTGAAAGCACCAATGAAATATTCCAAGCAACACATGGAACAAAGCACAGCCACTGAATTGATGTTATAGCAGCTGCACCACTTTGGAAAAGGTTGAACAAATTTGTAACAGCCGTTGTGTCTTCTTGATTCTTATCCACACTTTTATCACGCATTTTCTCCTTGTTCTTAAGCTTTCGGCATTCTCACTTCATGTGCCCTTTCTCATGGCAATTATAACACTCAATGTCTTTCTTTGAAAAAGAACCATCTCTTGATTTTGTCACGGCTTTGATCACGGCCATGAGAAGTCTTACTCCTCCCCATTGTTTTGCTTCGGCCTCTCACAACAAATGCTTCCAAATGAGAGGAACCTGCTGATTTTCTTCTAGTTTCTTCATTCAATAAGCTACTAGTGACTTGGCCCATTGTGACATCTCCATCGGGCAAAAAACTAAGTAGCATCAAAGCCTGCAACTCATCATCAAAAATGATTTTCATAGAAGCAAGTTGGTTAACAATACTCTTTATTTCATTCAAATGTTCTGGAATGGGGCTGCCATCTTTATATTTTAAATTAACCAACTTACGAAACAAAAATGCTTTATTTGTGGCTGATTTTCT
>JAPPVO010000003.1:42150978-42218675 GCA_030407325.1 Camellia japonica | reverse complement strand
TTACAGGGCTTCGGTATTGAAGCGAGTAACGAAGCTGCGCAGTGATTCCCCCTCGGTCTGACGAATGTTGAGGAGTTGGGTGGCCGGGCGCCGTTGGCGCTGGGCCCCGATAAAGTGGCTTAGGAAAGAGTCACTGAGATGCTGAAAAGTGGAGACAGAGTCTGGTGGTAACTGGCTGAACCACAGTCGAGCTGACCCCTTCAGAGTCACGGGAAAGGCCCGGCACATGATTTCGTCAAGGAAGGCATGGAGGATCATGAGGGTGCGGTAGGTCTCCAGGTGGTCGACGGGGTCGGTCGTTCCGTCAAAGGAGTCGATGGTGGGCATTTTGAATTTGGCGGGCAGGGGTTTGTCTCGGATGGAGGCGACAAATGGTGAGTTTGCCGTAGTGGAAGGCTTATGCTGGATATTCTGCATAACCCCTTGGAGTTGGAGCTTCATGGCTTGGAGTTCAGCGTCCCAAAGGGGAATGTTGTCGCCACCAGAGGGAGGCAGGTGTTGGACGCTGCTGGCTTCTCCCTCGGGAGCTGGTGTTACGACTGATGGACGTGGGGGTGGAGGTGGTGGATTTATGTGTGGGTGAGGAGGTTGCAAAACTCCCGAGTTAAGTGGATTGGGTTGTGGGACAGTATGGCTCGGAGTTTGTTCTGGATGGGGTGGAATATCTGGAGGTGGCGGTGGAGGAATGGGGAGGTTTCTCTGGAGCAGAGCATTTATTAAGGCCTGGTTTTGCTCGGCCATGCGGTTGATGCTGTTGGTAAGTTCGATGAAGTATTGTGGTGGGTTGTTTGGATTGGGAGGGTCGGTTTGATGATCGGCAGCATTATGGTGGGAAGCCATGGATCTAGTCGTGACCATACACTTGACGGGTGAGGTGAAAAGGTTACTGGAACAGGGTCTCCGGCGGCAATGAACACAACTGGCGCACGGACAAACCAAGTTCCCACAGACGGCGCCAACTGATGATACAGTTCTTCCCCGGTAGATGGACTGGACCGATCCAAGCTCCTCCAGCCCACGGCCGAGTGGCGAAACCCACTAGATGACCTGCAAGCAAGTTCAATGGGGAATGGAGTAGTCCCCCCAGCGAACCCTCCGACGGGCAAGTTAGTAAGTAGGGAGAAGAGATAAGGTATGTCGAGAGAGATTGAAGATAGAAAAGCTTTTCCTTCTTCTTGTCTTCGATACTTGCTTAAATCCTTTGGTAATCATTTCACTGTCCCTTCCGACGTGCCCCCCGCCGAAAGCCTGTGCTGTAGCTTACCTGTACAGGGTAAGGGGGCGCTGTTCCGACGGGAGGTGTTGTTGTCGTAATAAAGTGCTGTGATGGGCTGCATTAATGGTGATGTATTGTGGCAATAACTTTGCAGATTTTGTCTGCTGACGTGGCCTGTTCTGCACCTACCATGTGTCCGAATATCATTAGCCCTTCATGCTCAGTTGGCCTCCAGCTGTCCTGGGCTTTACCAGCCGGTTTCCCCTTATGGGCCTATCCATGTCATATATTATTCTAAAGACAAATTTGATTTAATATGTATCTACTATTATTAGATTAATTTAATTTTTACATAAATAATATAATTACAAGACCTTGTAAAATGAGCAACTTGAATCATTTTTTAAATGGCTGTGTAGACCTACCAAAACCAAAAAACATTGTCTGGTTGATTTTGTCAACTAAGAGAGAATCTCATTCCTAAATGAAAGTGATTTGATCGAAATTTCTTCATAATAAAATTTTAGTATATTAAAAATAAGTATAATATTTTATTTTATTGTTTTTGAGAAATTCAGCACATATCACTATTACCAAAAAAAATTTAGTGAGTAATTTAATATTTTAAATTTTAAAATAATATAACTTTTGATTTAGATGTCGGTTGTTAATAAAATTATTATTTTTAAAATTCTCTCACCAAAATCTATCAAATAAGATCAATGTTGAGTATAAAATTCTTTAAAAAAAAAAACTACCATCGAAATTGATGTAAACAATAACATGTTACTGAAAATCAAAGTAACACTTTACTATCTTCTTAAACAGGACATCAATAACAAAAAAAACAGAGTATAAACTGAAGAAAGCTTTGCAAGTTCCTTCACTATGAATTTACAAACAAATCAATAATAATTCAACATATCTCAAGGAAACTTTACAAACATTAATCAACAAACTCAACAAATTCCGTCCAATCCCACCTAATTTTCGATCAATAGGCCCAATACTTCAACAAAACTTTGCTTAATCACGCTAGGTTTCCACACCCACCACTATTTTCATCAAAAACCCAAGCAAGACCCAAATCTAGACCTACTTTCACTGCAATGATCAGCAAAAATTCACATTATCTAGAAAAGAGTAGTGCTGATGTAGTTCAAAAATTAGACTTATTTTTTAGATATAATAATGTGCAATTTATCATGATATTTATTTCACTTTTTTATGTGTATTCATATAAAAGTCTAGATTTGTTAAAATTAAAGATGTCAGTTTTGCGATAAAATTGAATCATTGTTAGATTAAGTTGGACTCACTTCGGTAATGTAAACCGTTCATGTTATACAACTAATTAAGAAAATTATTTATGTAAAAAATTAAGTTGATCCAATATCAATTGTCATACTGTTAGATCATTCTTAAAAATCATGTTATATATGTTTTGAAGAATAAACAATTCATATGTTATAGTATATTTTTAATATGATTATTTATGTCTGATCAATCTAATTTTTTTAAAAAAATGCTTCATACCACTAATTTAGCACCACTAATGTACCACTAATGATGTGGCATCATGTGAACTCCACCACTGATGTGATAGTTTGGCCTTTATTTTGTTTTATTTTTTTTTTCTTTACATTACCACCTCATTAGTGGTGTTTTTAGAGCTTCAAATTTAGTGCTCTAAATCACCACTCAATTTTTTATGAGCAATGCTACATACCACTAATTTATCATCACTAACTCCACCACTAGTGAGGTGGCAATTGAAAAAAATAAAAAAAAAAAACAAAACCCAAGGCACAAAACACATGTGGCAGTGGGTTTAGAGACATCACTAATTAGTGGTCTAAAGCATTTTTGATTTTTTATATACATACTCTTCTCAATTTATCATATGAATTAAACAATTCAAATAAATGATATAAGTACATATTAATCCCTCAATGCATAATTTCACCATACAATGAAGTGAACATGTTAAACTTTTAACCAATCCAAGTTTCATGTAAGAGTACTCTTTTTAAAGAAGAAACACAATCTACAATACATAATCGCATAGACAAGAAACTAAAAAAGAAGAACATGAATGGGTACCCCTCTCTCTCTCTCTATAGCTGATTCAGTTGAAGCTACTCGTCTTACTTGTCTAATGGTATTCTGATTAGTGGAGTGACTTTGTTCTTATAACTTTCTTTCTGTGTATTATTATTATCATGTTTGTTTGTTTGTTATTGCAGGCAAGATAAAGAAGAACGAAAAAAGAAGATAAAAGAAATTTTGAAGAGTGGACTGGACGACCTGGTTAACGTGAATTCACTGTTGAGCATAGCGGTATTCGTGGGACTAACGTACGCGACGCCAGGCCAACGCAGCCTGGAGAACCGACCAGAGTGCGACGCCGAGCCCCGCCAGGCCAAAAACCTCGTGGTACTAGAAGTCGTAGCGTTCAGTTTCTTCCTCTTCTCAAGCCTCGTTGCCAAGTCATTGAAGGTTAATTTCCAAATTTACGACAATGGAAACTTTGAGATCGATGAAAAGACAGGAAAAGGACGTCTGACGTGGTGGAAATGGGTGTTCCTCAGCTTGTCCGTGTTTGCGTCGTTCTTGGGTTGTTTTTTCTTAATGCTTTCCATGTTTTATCTGATTCAGATAAGGTTGGGAAGGCTGTCTTGCAAGAGCCCATACACACAAGGAGCAACTCTATTGATGGTTGCTATTGTTTGTGTTGGTATGCTCATCTATCTACCTCTAGTCTTCGCTGCTCTACATAAGACTTTGAATTTGAATTTTAGTGATACTACTACACCACCTTCAGGAGAAGGACAACGACAAAGCTATGCTGGCTAGTAGTACCCAAATTGTTAGACCTTCTTGTCTAAGTTGCTGGAAAGAGTACTGTACTGTTTGTGTCTGTGTTTTGTTTGTGTATAAAAATAAGAAAGAGTGTGTGGTATGCATTTTAATTTAGTGTAATATGGAGGAGCACTAGTATGTACTCAAAATAAATCTAATTAATATTTTAATTTTCGAAATTGTTGACATATGCTTCCCATATCAGATATATATCACAGACATACATCCATGATTCTATCCTTATCATTATTTGTATCTATCCCTATCTCATAGCATGTATAGATAGAATATCATATTCATGGAACTAATGTAATACAAAAACTATTTTCACTTTAACTCAATAAATATTTTACAGCAGATTGTTCAAGTTGGTATCAGAGCCAATGGCCTCTAAAATTTCATCCTCCGATATTACCACTCCCTCAGCCAAAGCCCCTTCACCCATCTCCCTTCCTCATGCTCATCACTTCATCTCTCTTAAACTCACATCCAGAAAATTTCTGTATTGGAAAACTCACTTTCTTCCTTACCTTCGTGGCCAACAACTCTACCCATATATTGACGGTTCCTCCTCTTGTCCACCATCCACCATTGACATGGATGGTGTCTCCACTCCCAATCCGGCACATGCGACTTGGCAGTGTCAAGATCAACTCATTATGAGCCTTCTCATTGCCTCTCTCTCAGATGAAATATTCCCTCTTGCCGTCGGATGCACCTCTTCTCGTGATCTTTGGCTCACGCTAGAGCAATCCCTCGCCTCGCCTTCTCATACTCGCCTTCTCCAACTCCATTTGAGTCTTCAACAATTGAAACAAAAATGATCGCCCAGCCACTGCTTTTCTCGATGATGCCAAAACTATTGCCGATGAACTTGCTGCTGCCGGCACTCCTCTTTCCCCTTCCGACTTCAACCTGTATGTTTATCAAGGCCTTCATCCTGATTTCAAGGATCTTGTCACAACCCTCACGGCTCGCCCAGACCCTGTTTCATTTTTGGAACTCCACAGTCTCCTTTTAAGTCATGAGTTCCTTCATCGCAACACGACCACCCCCACTCCGACTCTTGTTCCGTAGGCCCAATTTGCTCAATCCACATCTCGTGGTCATTTGCGTGGTGGTTTTTCCCGTGGTCGTGGGCGCGATGGGCAAGACCGAACTCCTCCCAACTTTGGCTCCTCTTCAGGCTCTCACTCTTTCTCTGCTGGTTCGGGCCTCCTCCCCATTCCACCTGCTGATCAACGTCTCCACTGTCAAATTTGTAATCAGCCCAATCACACTGCTCCTTAATGCTATCACCGATTTGATCGCATGGTTGCTCAAAGTGCTCATTTCACTAGTTACGGTTCCGAACCCACTTCCAGTACATATGGTGGCTTGAGTTCTCCTCCTTCCTCCCATCTTGATTGGTTTCCAAATACCGGTGCCACACACCATGTCACTCCTGATCTCACTTCTCTATCTCACATTGACGGCTACCATGGCACCTCTCATCTTCGCGTTGGCAATGGTATGGACATTCCGATCTCACATATTGGTTCCTCCACTCTTCATTCCCCCTCTCATTCATTTTGTCTTAATTATATTCTTCACGTTCCTACTTTTCAAAAATCTTTACTTTCTGTCCATCAATTTACTAAAGATAATAATGTGTTTTTTGAATTTTATCCCACCTATTTTTTGATTAAGGACCAACTCACCAAGAAAACTCTTCTTCACGGCAAGAATGAAGGCGGTCTCTATCGGCTTTCTCCAACCTCTCCTCAACCTCCCGCAGCTCTCTCCTCTGAAGTTGTGTCTTCTCTCTGTTGGCACCGTCAACTTGGTCATCCGCATGAGCGTGTTCTTTATTCAATCCTTCAATCTCACACTCTTCTTGTTCAGCATCCACGGACTCGCGCACCATTATGTCATGCATGTCCTCTTGGCAAATCCACCAGACTATCCCTACCGTCCTCGTCTAGTCGTAGTTTAGCTCTTTTGGATTTAATGGTTTCCATATCAAATATATATCACAAATATACATCCATGATTCTATCCTTATCATTATTTGTATCTATCCCTATCTCATAGCATGTATAAATAGAATAGCATATTCATGGAACTAATGTAATACAAAAACTATTTTCACTTTAACTCAATAAATATTTTACAGCAGATTGTTCAAGTGAAATACATTTTTTTTTTCATTGCGTACTGCTTAATATGTTCCTCCCGATCCTTTGGTTGCATTGCATGCATGGGTGTGAATGTGAGACAGCCTGGAAAGAGTCTCAAGTTCGGATGTGCACTGCAGTTTTGGGAGATTCTCAATATTTTTATGTTACAAGACTATTAATATATTATTTTCTGTTTAATTTTTAAGAAAAATTAATATTAGAAGTAAATTGAGAAAAATTTAAAATATGAAGGGTTAAAATAAAAAATAGTCAAATATAAAGGAGACAAAGTGTAATTTACCCTTTTAATTAATGAAAGAGAGTGTTTTGTTTATCTGTGAAACAAAATAGTTAGTAGAAAATTATTGTGTTTTCAATGACTTGTAAAGTAACAAAATTAAATATAAAATAAAAAAATACTATATATATATTTGACTATTTTAACAATTTTCAAATAGAATAGATCCTGTTAAAAAAAGTTCTTAAAAACAACAAAATATTTTTGCCTTTCCAAAAGGTCGTTTGTGTGTGTGTATGTTTTTTTTTTTTTTTTGTTACGGGTTGGCCATGACGTCAAAGCTTATACATTATTTTGCCTAAACTGGTTAATGAATCCCAATCTACTTTCTGGCGAATCTAGATGGAATTCTTATAGCAAATGAAGTAGTGGATATTTGGAAGCACAACTTTAGGGGTGGAATCCTTTTAAAGTTGGATTTTGAGAAAGCCTTCAACAGTGTCAATTGGAATTTCCTTCTCCACTTGCTTCAAATGTTTGGATTCGGAAAGAAATGAGTCTCATGGATTGCGAATGCATATCATCATCACATATCTCTATTTTGGTAAATGGATCCCCCACACAAGAATTCTCCCCACAAAGAGGATTACGACAAGGTGACCATCTTTCTCCATTTCTCTTCAATCTTGTTGTCGAGGGATTCAACATTCTTATGAAGAAAGGCAAAAATTTGAATCTCATTAAAGGGGCTGATATTGGCAATGTTGGATTGAATCTAACACACTTGCAGTTTGCCGATGACACTCTCATATTCTGTTACTCAGACTGGAATGAGATTATTAATCTAAGAAGAGTGCTATATTGTTTCCAATAAATATCTGGGTTGAAAATCAATTTTTAAAAATCTGTGTTATGTGGAGTTGGCACCAATGTTGATTTCACATCTCAAGTAGTTGAGTATTTAAATTGTTCAATGGGTGAACCACCAATCAATTACCTTGGTATGCCTTTAGAAGCTAATCCTAAAAGGGCTGCAACATGGGAATCCATCATTGAGAAGGTTAAAAAAAGATTATCATCATGGAAGAGAAGGTATCTCTCTTTAGGGGGTAGAATTACTTAAGTTAAATCAGTTTTATCTTCGCTTTCCCTTTATTATATGTCTCTTTTTAGGATTCCCTTCACAGTGACCAACACCATAGACAAGTTCCAAAGATCTTTTCTTTGGGGACATAGCGAAAAAAGAAAAAACTTCATCTGGTCAGCTGGGAGGCCTGTTCTTTGAGCAAAAGTTTGGAGGTCTTGGGTTTAGGAAATCTAGGAACAACAATGAGTCCCTTCTTTACAAATGGTGGTGAAGGTTTGCTAAGGAAACTGACTCTCTATGGAAGAAAGTCTTATGTGCCAAAAGCAATTTAAGCACTAAGAGCATCTCCAACGGTTACTCAGATTTTTCACCAAATCTGAGTCAAAAAGTGGCCATTTCCTTAATCTGATACTTTGCGCTCCAACGGTTCAGTATCAAATCATTTTCATCAAATTTGCGCCAGGCAACCGGTTGGTTGACCGACCGGTCAACCGGTTACGGCAAAAAAATTTTTTTTTTTTTTTTTTTTTTGATTTTTTTTTAACCTTTTGGTGGTCGACCGGGTGGTCGACCGGTTAGGCAAAAAAAAAAAAATTTTTTTTTTGACGATTGAACCTTTTTTTCGGAACTGTTTGAACTTTTGGTGGGCGACCAGTTGGTCAACCGGCCGGTCGACCGGTTCGTCTCCTGGCAACGGTCATGTACAGTGTTTTGGTGAAACGCGGAGTCTGTCACCAGTTTGGTGAAACTTTTTGCTGAAATCTCATTTTGGTATGACTTTGGTGCAACCGTTGGAGCATGAAAAAGTGAGTTTTTCATCAAAATTTAAATCTGATGCTGGGTTTGATTCACCGTTGGAGATGGTCTAACACCTGGCTGCCAAGTTCCTCAACTTTCAGGAATTGCTCAGTGATATATACTACAACAAAAAAGGATTTTTACGGCGCGCATTGCACACCGTAAAAACCCTTCTACGACGTGCAGGCGCACGTCATATTATGACCAGTCATGGAAAGTCATTCACTTTCAACATACTTCGTACGCCGTTAAAAACTATTTAACCACAAATTTTGTGCGTCGTTATTACTTTTTTTACGACATGCTTTAGTACGCCATTAAAAACTATTTAACGGCAGATTTTGTGCGTCGTCGTTACTTTTTCTACGACTACTTTTGCATGCCGTTAATTTGTGAGACAAACAACAACGTCGATTGCGCGTCGTAAAATATATAATACAACGATTTGCTCTGCCTGCCGTAAATAAGTAGAACATACAACGACGTACATGAACTGCTGTGGAATATTTCATATAATAGTCTATATTTGACCTTTTTTTTTTTTTTTAATTCAACAGAGTCTATATTTGACTTGTTTTGTACAATTTAATATTACAAACAAGCTTCACAAAATATTAATCAACCACCAAAATATTATTTCAACCATGAAAAATAAACTATATCTATAAATTATAAACATTCAAAAATTGTCAATATATACATTCCAAACATCCAAAAGGACTATCCTTTAAGTTCTAAATTATCTAAAAAGTTATAAACCATCCAAAACTGTACATATATAAGTTTGTAAATATTACCCAAAACTATTCAAAAATTATAGAAATATATTTATCAAAGTCCTCAAAAACTATCCATAGATGATTTATAACTTTGGTATGCTTGTGCATCAACTTTCAATGGCAATGCTCCAAATCCAAGCCCTCTTACCCTACCACGCTGATCTGGACCAAATGCATGAACAATGGCATCATCTTTGATAGACGTTGACCTTTATTCTAAATATATAACATTTATGATAAGGAATCCAACTCAGACAATGTAACAACAAAGGTAATACAAACATTGGTTCATGCAAAATAATCAACTTATTCTTCACAAAATGATTAAGAAGTTGACATCTAATTTAAAATATTCCATTTCATTTCGAATGAACTATTTTTCTTTCAATTTCTATCTAAATTTCTTAATCATTGTTATTTATTTAACTAAATAGATCTAATATAAAAAAAAAATTACAATCAAAATTGATTGAATTGAAATTATAGAGACCCAATTATCAGAGAGCAAGACCATAGATAAAAAATCAATTAATATCTTTATGGGCCTTTATTAATTATCAGCTAGCCACAAAACAACCTAAGACTACCTAATCCAAACATCTGTTCACCAGCACAGCATATCATCAAGCATCTGTTCAACATCCATACTAAAACAAAACAGCAAAGCAACAGCAGCCCAAACAAGGGATGATCAGTTTTTTATTTGCTTCAGTTCTACATAAAGGTGCTTTGCTTAACAGAAAAAATAAATAAAATAAAATAAAATAGTGCGCTGGCTGTTCAACATTTTCCTATTTCTACCCGTGAATGTTGAAACAAAATTCTTGTAGCCAACCTCATGTTTGGGACACAGCATTTTTGAGTTGTCCATCAAGACACTCATAATAGGACACAGCCTTATTGAGTTGTGCAAGTCCTATTAGCCAGGTAACTTAATTTTTTGTATAATGCTACATAATTAAAATAAAAAATAAAAACTAATTTGTCCAACTAAATGCAAAACATTAAAAATAAAATAATACATGTTCTCTTTTATTTATTGTTCATCTAAACACAACACAACCACATTAATTTGTTTTCTTCTCTTCACTAAAATAAAAAATTAGATTTATGATGTCCATTCCTACAACAAAAAATAAACCAAGCAGATCCAACAAACATTCGAGTTTAATATCATCAAAACATGCCAATAATGGGAGGGAGGGGGTGTTGTACCTTTGAATTTTTTACTTTTATAAGCAAGCTTCCAATTGTTTGCTGTTCAGTTGTTCTATTATTAGCAGAACATAACAGTTCTTCAAGAATATTTACCTACATTAGCAAATTAGAATGATTAGCTTTAAACTAGTGAAGAGATATTTTTTGGTTAAATTATTTGAACGCCTACAATGGCATAATTAAAATTCATGAACTACTTAGAAAGCAGCTATACTTGGCATAAATATTCTGTATCCCTCACTTGGATCACTTACAAATTCCACAAAATTTGGCCTTTGTAACTGATAAGTAGAATGTTTCCATCATATCAATGCACATGTGAACCACCTTGCATCACATCTCTTCAGCCATAGGCAACTATTAACAATCCAAGAAGGGATGAGTGGCCATGACACGCCTGTAGAACCATTTGGGCCTGAATTTCCTGCCACTCGGACTTTTGGATGGGGCTATAGAAATTTAAGCCCAGCCCAACACAGACAATGACACATGACAAGTGTCAAATTTTATGTAGTTCTAAATAAATTTAGTTCATTTATATTTCTAATCAGTATTAACTTAATACAGTTTTGTATATTTATAGGATTGGTCTGGCTCAATTTCCTATTAAAGGACTAAACCAGGTTTACTATACTACCTACATCCAAGCTCAGGCTAAGTTGAGATAGGATTAGCTTAATGTGACTAACTTCAATCATAGGCCTAGCTTGAACACCAACCATGGGCCATACTGCATCAGCAACTAATAGGGTTGTCAATATAATTTCCCAATTACGAGGGGTATCCATGCCAAACAACAACAGCTATTAATTCACCCAGTAAGAAGAAACTTGAGTTCTTTATCCTCAGAAGTTACCCTTAACTTTCTCATGAAGCAGAAAGAATTCATCATAAAACAAACATGACTATGATCCTTACTTGTCACTTCTTCCAAATATATTACTATTTCTGAGAAATAGGAGCTGAAAATCATAAATAAATAACTAGTTTAAAGTTGAAAATATTAAAAAATGCAGACATTCTACATCTTGTCCTACTGAGTAGTTAAAACAATAATCAAGATTCAATTTCCAATTGAAACATATTTCAGAAAGATATTGATAGAGATGAATTAATAAGGAAAGAAACTACAAGAAATTTCAAAAGGTTGTGGCATTTGCACCAAGCGATGAAACTCATGGCTTTGACACCTCAACAACAATGAAGTTAGCTTGAACAAATTGACCAAAAGTATGCATAAAACACTGGTAGGAGCTTCTTCACAGAAGCATTAGCTTGAACAAACTGACCACAACTGCATACTATTATATTATTATTCCTTTTTTTTTTTTTAACGGCAACACAATCATATTGAACATCGAGTTTCCTTCTTTTTCAATTACTTTACAATACAATGCTGCACAAATAGCATGCCCTTCTCTCTTTTTCTCTAGCAAGGATATTTCATTCTATTCGTCCCACACGTATGAAATCTGCATTAAAATCATCATCATTCTTCACTTCATTAAATAAGAGATTTAGGAAACTACAAAATAAAAATTCAGAGGAGTACATGATGTAAAACGAGTGTGTCTACTAGGGGCTATCCCAAAAATTATGTAAGGCAGCAGGAAAAAAAAAAGGCTACTGTAAGGCTTTTGTGCTCAAAAGCTTAGTAAAATTATGTTGATTGTTAGGGTTTATACGTGGTAATAAAAGGGTACAGGTTTGGGAGTGAAGAAAAAGGAGTCTGGCGCTGTTCAGGGACAAGGTTTTTTTTTTTCCTCCGGAAACGGCAACAAAGTGGCTATCATTAAAAAAAGAAGTTGCAAAAGGGCTCCTAATATCGGTTCAGCACTTAACTATAGTAAAGACCCATTAGTTTAAATTTAATTAGATGATCTACCTTCTCTAATTATGTAATCAAAGTTTTGACTTCTCTAATATTGATACAACAGTTTGAGTAGGAAAAAAAGACAACCAGCTTACAAACAATACTTTACTCTTTTACTTCAATAAAGAGATCACTTAAGATAATTTTCCAGCATCTTTAAAAGATGGTATTCTATTTTTTGTGGGAAAGATTTGTTGTTTAATCACAACCAGCCACTAATATTCTTCATTCATCTGAAAGCCCACTCTATAACTCTCACGCTATTACTACCTCCATCTCCATTTTATTAACAAAAAAATTCCCTAGAATAGATGCTGTCCAAATTCCAGTAACAAAATTCCTGAAATTCCAATGACTCATCATCTTTGAAACCAAGAAAATTCAAACTCTTTCCCATCTATAAAGCCCAAAACATAATTTAACATTTTGAAACCCCAAAGGTACAAGTAACATTTAAGCATCGGCCACCACATAGTCAATTCAGGCAGCACTACAGAGTTTTCAAAGCACTGTCCTACATCCAGTTTTTAGTGTAACATATAAGTTCTGCATTGCAGTTTGGCCAACACTGAACAAGTAGATTTCGGTAAGCATCGAGACTCCTTTGCATGCCAATCACTACCACAAATAGGTCACAACATATGAAAAAAGGCAAAATACTGCTGATATTGAAAAAGAAAAGCACAATATAGTTGACCTGCATTTAAACGCGAATGGTATCAGTGAGCTCTGAATGCTTTCCGGGAAGCTGAGATTGCAAGCATTTTCTATCCCTTCTACTCTTCAATCCAGACAGAAATTTAGAACTCTTCTCTTTCCTTTTATCTTCAATAGCATGAATTTCAAGACTAGTTGTGCCACATAGCATTATAAAGAGTTGAGAAAGAAAGAAAGAAAAAGATATGTCGCAGATGTGTAAAAAGTCAAGCAGAGAATTAACACAGGCTGATTTGGTCAATCACATACATGCACATTAGAGAGAGAGAGAGAGAGAGAGAGAGAGAGAGAGAGAGAGAGTACCTAGAAAATATCATAGATGCAAGCAAAATCTCATAGGCTGATTCCCGCAAGTCATCATGAGATAATCCTTTACAAATCCTAAAACTACATATCAGTTCACTTAAAAGGTAAAAGCCCAAGGCTTTCAGAAACCAAGCAAATGGACAAAAATAACAGCAAAAGCAAGACAGATAATTTCATTGTCTTCCCCGTTTTCTTTCTTTTTCATATTCTTAGCAACCAACCAACTTCACACTAAAAGTACCAAGGCATTCAAATGTTGAGTCTTTGAGACACTATGTCTACATTATTTGTTGTTCTTGTCTGTGTGTGGTTTCCTTGGTAAACAGTCTGATATAAAGCAGTAGTTCAATGAGGAAGAAAGGTGTTTACAGAAATAAGCAATGTTATTTATTAACCACCAAGTGAAAAAATAATAAAAATAACTGTAGCTTAAAAAAAGTTGAGATTGTATACCTAATTAAGCATCCATTTGAAGCCAACTGCAGCCGAGCAATGATTCTTTGAAGCACTACTTAACCAATCCAAGTTGTAAACTCTATCCAGCGTCTTCATAATTGAAGACATATTATCCCTCCTCTCTTGAACATAGAATATCTCCCCATTGGAACTCACATTCATATGACTATTTAACAGTGTCTCAAACCATCCAGTCCCAGATCTCTGCATTGAGACAATGGCAAAGAATCGAACAGGATGTGCACATTCAGCTGAAATGAACCAGAACACAACATTAGCAAAATCCAAATCAGTCCCAAATTCAAAACCAACATCAACAATTCATTTCTCACTAACTTGCTAAATGTTTCAGGCTTGGGGTAATGCAAGTAGGAATTTGGGATTTATCGATGTCATAATAGGATAAGACCTCTCAATGACTTAATGCTTAGAAATTCAGTCTTGGTGTGGTGTTTGATTGCTTTATGCAAATCGAACAGATATACAAACCACAGACCATTGTGAATATTAAAACTATCGTCCTTAACAGTACTGGAGATTTCTTGGAGGGCTTTATGATGAGAGTATCCTGTGATCCCAAAAATAATGCCCAAATATCAAGAAGCAAATTATAAATAAAATAAAATAAAACCCTAATTGAGGAATCAAGTAAAACAACAAGAGTAGAAGATAGAAATTATAAATTCCACGGGAATAAGAAAACTAGTCAGGGGGAAAATCATCGTGAATTTAAGACTGAAAAAATGTGGGAAAAAACAAAATAAAGAAATGCCGGTTTTATTTTACAAAACAGAAACTAAAAATTCCACATATAAGAAATATATTGATAGGTACAGAACAACGCAGTTCAGAAAATACATATATCTATAATATTCTTCTTCAAACTCATCTACATATATTACACACACCACATACACAAAACAAAACAAAACAAAAAACATTTTTTTTAATAACAGGGAAATAATAAAGACAAAAGGCATCCTTCAAACCATCTGTATTAATTGCAAACCCATAAATCAAGAAATAATAAAAGATGAATGCAATGTGGGTTTCAAAGTATCCGAAGCCAGATCAGGGCATGCAAAGATTCACTTCAAACCCATCTCGAGTTAGCTTCCATAAACATCAATGGATTACCAATCCGCAACAAATTTTCAAAATAAAAGCTTGGGTACAAGAAGAAATAAGACATTTTCAAAATCAACGAACATACGCCTGTAGACACCCCATTTTTGACCGACCTTAAGACTCAGACGTCACCGATTGAGCGCTCGGTGATGTTGCATATTGTGCTCGTTCAGAAGTCTCAGAGTCGCGGCCATGCGCCCTGCCTCCGGACTTCCGAACTCTCTTCTGTGCCTTGCCTCGGTTTGCGAACCGGACTCGATTTTCTCTGTTTTCTTTCCTGAGGGGAGGGAGAGGTCCCGTAGACCATCTCTCAGTGGCCGTGGGCTACATTTTGTGGCCGTAGGCCATTTTGCCCATTTCGGAGCCCGGTTCCCGGTTTTTCGGAGCCGTCAGGCCGTGTGCCTCGGTTCGGGACCACCCAACCATCTCCGATTCCTCCGGTTTTTGGCATGCATCTCATTTACTCCCTTTCGAGGGACACTGGGGTCTTAGATACCCACTTCGTGGCCGAATGCCACTTTCGGTGCTTAACGGCCTATTTTCGGGATCCCGAACTGCGCGTTTTGGTCCCCGAGCATTCATTTTGCATCGATTTTTGTTCATTTTTGGCAGGTACCTCTGTTTTATCACCAGGAAGATCACTGGAGGGTGGGAGGCCAGCAATTTTCTCAGCGACCAATTATGCTCTTCCGGCGCCCTCCGACGCCCGTTTTTCTCACTTCCGGGCTAATGTTGAACACCCTAGGGCCATTTTCTTCAAGCCAAAACCACATATTTGTGATGTACACACATGGGAGGACCCTAAAAACATATGGCCGGCCAGTAATTCTCATTGGACCTTTTGAACCCCTCTTTGAATTGGCCTATTCTCTCTCCTGTTTCAGAATTGTCAAATTTGAACCACAAGGTCTTGTTCAGCACACCTGGGAGGACACCATTGTGTGGTGGCCGGCCATTAATTCTAGAGTTCATTTTTGACCCCTGGCCGGCCGGCCATGGGGGGTGGCCGGCCGGCCACCTGCAGAAAAAGGGCCTGGCCGGCCATGCTCCTTGGGATGTGTTCCTTACAGCTGCACAGCTGTTTCCCCCAGAAAAGATTTGTATCCGGGGGATATTTTGGAGGGGAATACTTGGGTGCATTTCCCTCCACTTTACACCCCTCCTTTTGTCCATATAACAGCAGCTCAAACACTCTTCTAAGGGTTAGAAAATTTGGCTTCAAGCATACACATTGATATCCCTCTCTATCTCTCTCAAATCTTCAAGTTTAGTGCCATTTCTTGATCATCATCAAGCCCCACTATCACCACTCCATTTCCAGCAGCAAGGAAGGGTTCTTGAAGGCTTAGAAGCAACATTTCTCAAGCCAAGACGCAAAGAAAGAAAGGTCTACAAGGGTAAGTCTCAAATTCCCTCTTTTACACCACTTTCTTGCCTCATTTCTTAACCCTACTTGCTCACTGTTTTGAGCTCCGACCTTAACTGAAAGTGGTCCTCTTTTGCGCTATTCTTGATGTTTGTTCAAGGGCTCAACCCTGTTTGAGCCCTCCATCTTACACTTCTTTCAATATCCTCTTATATGCCATTATTTTGCATTGAATATTTGGCCTATGTGTGATCTGAATTGGAGCATCTCATGAACTGATATTGTACTTATTTTGAGGCCCTATTCAACATTGAAGAAGGACTCAACCTTGTTTTCATGCTCCATATGTCACTTGCTTTGAATCCATGTTTTACCCTTGTTTTTGCATGCTTTTTCTAGCCTATGAGTGATCTGTTTTCGAGCATAATGTAAACTGTGAGTTGGCCTATTTTGAGCCCCTCTTAAACATTTAAGAAGGGCTCAACCATATTTGGCCTCTCTATCATGCACTTGCTTCATAATCTCTCATATTTACCGTAAATTTGCATGATTTGTTTGACCTACATGTGATCTGTTTCGGAGCATGTCATGAAATGTGAGTAAGCTTATTTTATGTCCCTCTACAACATTGTAGAAGGGATCAATCTTGTTGGGGGCCTCCATGTTATACTTGTCATTATATCCCTCTTTGGCCCCCATTTTTGCATACTTTTTAAGCTTATCTAGCTTCTGATTTCGGCCATCATCAGAACTGTAAAGAGTCATATTTTGATCTTCTTGACATATTTCATTAAGGGTATTTGCTGGTTTGATGAATTTTTGGGGTATCTCATGTTATAGCCTTATATATCCTTAATCTTGCATAGCATTTTTAGCAAGTTTGCATACTGAGTTGGGGGATGTCATCTACTGTAAATGTTCATATTTTTAGTCCCTCATCAGTGTTGTAGAAGGGTACTTTTCCATTTGAGCATCGCATGTATCACTTGCTTCAATACCCCTCTCTTGGCTCGTATTTTTGCATGCTATTGTTGCCCTATCTATGCTTGCTATTTAGCCCTTTTTGTGACTGAAAAATTCTTTTCTTGGAGCTTCCTTGCTACTGTTTTTCATTTCATGTACCAATTATGCATGTTTAGTATGGCTGTAGGCCATTTCGGGCGCTTAATATCGCATTTCGGGACCATTCCGTGCATTCAGTGTCATTTCCCCACCTTTCGGGACTGTTTTGCATCATTTGTGAGTGCTGAAATTCCATTTGCATGTTTGCATAGCGTATTTCATGTCATTTCATGCCTTAGGGCCATCGCCTCGGTTTGCGCGCCCGTGGGCACGCATTTCGAGGCATCTCATTTTTATCCGACGGCCTCCCGTGTGAGTGTAGCTGAGGCTCTCTCATGTTGGTGTAAGCCCATTTTGCATTCTGTATGTCATTTTAGTCTCATTGCATTGCGTATGTCATCGCCTCAGTTTGCGCGCCCGTGTGCACGCATTTCGAGGCATCTTATTTTCATCTCACGGGCTCCCGTGTGAGTGTGGCTGAGGCTCTCTCATGTTGGTGTAAGCCCATATTGCATCGCATATCTCATTTTAGTCCTGTTGCATTCCGTATGCCATGGGCACGCATTTCGAGACATCTCATTTTAGTCTCATTGTATGTCATATTTTATGCCATTTCATGCCTTAGGATCATTGCCTCGGTTTGCGCACCCGTGGGCACGCATTTCGAGGCATCTCATTTTCATAGCATTGTGCACGCTAGGATTGTATCTTAGTTGCACTCATGCATATCATGCATATCGCATCGTGTTCGGGATAGGAGTTAGCCCGGGCACGGGAAACGAGGCACGTTTCGTACTCCGAGTGACGGAACGGGTCTCAATTCCCAAGTCACCGACACTCCGGATTACCCATGATGGAGTTAGGTTTTATTGTAGCATTCACCTGCATTCATCCTATATTGAGTTGTGCAATCCGGTTCCTCGGCCATCATGCATCGAGATGCGTGATTGGTGGCACGAGGATCGAAGCATGCATATATCTGCGAAATACATTGCTATGCCCCTTTCCTGATCTCTGTTGCAGCATATCAAGAATCAGCAACTTTTCGGGGTCGGGCGCGCTTTTCGAGAAATATTGCAAACAGAGGCTAATCGGGGCATCCCAGTGGATTTCCGCGCAAGGCAGTCCAGCATACATCATTCATCAGAAGTGAGGCAGCCCCTGGCTTGCATGCCAGTTTATAGCTTTCTTAGTTTAATTTATTAATTAATTAGGAATTTGTATATTATCCGGACTGTAATATTCGGACTGTAATATTCTTTCATTTCGGACTGTATTATTATTTATTCGGACCCTCTGCGCGAGGGCATAATTGTAATAAGTGTGGGTGAGTGTGATGTATGTCTTCCAACCCCACGTCTTTCTCCCTTTTATTTACCCGCTTACGATGGTTAGATATAGGGCATATTTCGATTAGCATACAGTATGACAGCATGTTTGCATCATTTATCTGTTTTGCACGCACCGGGCTCGACGCATCATACAAACTGCATTTGTATTTCAATTCCAAATTGAATACTTGTTAGCTGTTGTATTTCATACGCCATATTTAGAATAGCCGAGCCTGCTATAGTTGCATTATTGCATGCGTTGCATTAGACATTTCTGTATAATTAGGATCATGCATGATTTCTAATCAGTTTCTGTTTTTGGCTTGGAGTACTCGGTGAGTTTTACGCTTTAGCATCCTTGCATCCGTATAAGTGTTGCCATGATAGCATGCTTACCATGAGGCTATGTGCTTATGTGATATAACTGCCTTGAATGCCTGTGGGTGAAGGTTGTGTTACTTGAATTGGGACAATGCGTTGACTGTTTGTTTTTTTAAGCCCACTTAGATAGTGGCAAAATCATGTTTTCTAAGCCCACCTGAGGGTGGCAAATCCGCGTCTTAGCCTACTGCGGGTAGCACCATCAAACATTTTCAAACAAACAAACATGAAATGTTTTGTTCCAATTCAGGCGACCCGGTCTATATTGTTTGCTGCGAGCATCACATAGTAACCTAGGCTAATAACCGGAATAAGAACTACATTGTTTTCAAAATAAGATATCATGATTAGTAGAGGCCGGTCTTTGACCGGGCGAGCGGGGGTGCTCACGAAGTGACCTTCCCCAATCGTACCCAAGTTCCCGAGCCGAGGTAACTTTGGTGATGACGGACACGTGGCCTTTGGCACCGAGTCAGGGTTTCCTAAATTTTCCATTTTAAAAACATTTAGTGGCGACTCTGTATCTGGCAAAGTAGTCCATGTTTGGCACTTCTTTCAAAAAATCTGTTTTCCAAAACGATTTTGCCGGATTTGGACTCTTTGGTTCAAGATTAAGAACCGTGACAACAAATCGAGTCCGAGCTGTAGCGAGGTCCCCCGCGGGCTTGTTTACAACGCCTTAAAAAAAAAATTAAAGGGGAAAAAACAGAGAACAAACCCACAAATTCAAAGTTGAAATGGATCAAAAAGCAAAAGCTAAAAGGGAAAGAAACAAGAAAAATGGAAATTTTATAGTTACCTTATTGACGAAACAAATATATTCCGCCATAGCAAAATCGAGAGAGAGAGAGAGAGAGAGAGAGGAGAAAAGAAAAAGGGTTTCTGCAGATGTCAGATTCTTCTTCTATTTCTTTGATTTTTCCCCAAAATCAAACTAAACTAACCCAACCCAAAAAGGTGTTTGGGAAGTGGGTTTTTATGTAAGTTTTTTTAGTTGTAGGATATTATTAGATAAAAAAATTTTAGTGTTTGGGAAGATAGTTGGGTTTTTTGTGGTTGGATGTGATGTTTGTGAGAGAAAAAGTGAAATGATTATTGGATTGGATATGATATTTTGTTTATATTTGTTTTTTTTGGTTTTGCAAAACCTTTGTCTTTTAGTGGAAAAAATGAGAAAAAAATTTGGGAACTTGGTTCCCAAACACCACCAAATACACGATTATTATAAAATAAAATAAAAAAGAGGAGGTGAGAGGAGAGGTAAGGTGGTCGATAGATGTGTGTTGTGCGGTTGTCACACAGTGCGTGTGTAATTCAAATAAATATAAATAAAATAAAATATTTATTATATAGTGTGCTAGTTAAGTGGTAAGAGTCTTATTCATTTGACATAAGTCTAAGGTTCAAATTCCCTCTTCTTATCTATCTAACTTTTTTTTTATTTCAAATTAAAAAGTTAGACACGTGGCAGCATAAGAAACAAAGGTTTCAAGACACCATAAGGGGTGTTCACTTTATAATAGTACAAATTAAAAAGTTAGACACGTGACAGCATAAGAAACAAAGGTTTCAAGACACCATAAGGGGTGTTCACTTTATAATAGTATAGATAGATAGATAGATAGATAGATAGATAGATAGATATTTTTTTTTGCGAAATGGCGCCACAAAATTCTATTTTAGCGCTTTTATTTTTTTAACATACAATTCATGACATGCATTGTGCGTCGTAAAAAGACAATATTTTTAATGGCCGGTGATATGTGTGTCGTAAAAAATATAATATTTTTAACGGCGGGTATTGTGTGTGTCGTGAAAAATATTCACTTTTCACGGCTGGCGTATGTGCGTCGTGTATAATTGATGTATTAACGGCACGCCATATGCACGTCGTAGAAAGTAGGGGTGAGCATGGTCCGGATTGGATCGGATTGGGGTAAAACCAGGACCAATCCGTTATTTACGGTTTCTGAAAAATTAGAACCAATCCAATCCGTTTAAATCATGGAACCAATCTGAAACAATCCATTTAAATACAAATTGAATCGGTTTAGGACCACGGATTCACATAATTAAATAACAAAAATATATATATAACGCTTTAATTTCATAAAAATATAAACATAGCGCTATATTAGTTCCACAATAGCAACATGTTTTTCTATAATAGTGACATATTATTCTAAAATTTAAACAACCATAAAAAAATTGGTTTCACCATAAGTATTTAGACCATTATAAATTAAAACTAAAAACTAACAAAACAAAAGTAATAAAAGAAGATATTATACGGTTTTAGGTTTGAGTTTAGATTTTATATAGAATAAGAGAAGATACTATAGGGAAGGATGTATAAAAAAATATAGACCATTTGTATATACGGTCCGGATCGGTTCCAATCCGGAACCGTGGGGTTCAATCCGGAACCAATCCGTGGACTACGGATTTTTAATTCTTCAATCCGGAACCGAACCGCGGATTCAAAAAACCAATCCAAACCTATCGGATTGGACTGGGCTGGATCAGATTATGGATTTCACAGATTCCTTGCTCAGCCCTAGTAGAAAGTTTTATTATTTACAGCGTGCATTGCAAGTCGTAAAAAAATCATCGTTATTATCATCCACGGCCTACACAATAGACACACCGTGGTTGGAAAAGTATTTACGACGTGCAAAAAAAGCATGTCGTAAAAGTGAAAAACCACAGCTTGCATTTATTGTATGCCGTTAATGTGGATCCGTAAAAACTCAATTTTGTTGTAGTGATAGAAGTCCATTTTGGATTTGGAAAGGTGTAATTCTAGAGTCCATAAATTATTCATTGATAACCTCCAGTTCATATTGGGCAATGGTAAAAGGATCAAATTCTGGACTGATGGATGGCTTTTTAATTCACCTTTGTCCTCCCTATATCCCAGACTTTTTTCACTTGCAACTGATAAGGACTACTTTGTTCATCAATATTTGACTCATCAGAATTTGGACACTCAGTTGCAATGGAGTATTTCATACAGGAGACCACTGAGAGCTTGGGAAGAGGACATGCACCATGATATGCTTGGAAGGTTGCAGCAGATCCGAAGAAACAGAGATCTTGTGGAGGAAAAACTGATCTGGACTCCCATTTCATCAAGTATTTTCACTATTAAGTCTCTTTACGATTTATTTGAGATCTCTCTTCAGGCGCCATCCTTTCCTGTGATGAATTTATGGAAGACAATTGCACCACCGAAGATAAAAGCATTCGGATGGTTGGTATGGTGAGATCGAATTGCAACTACAAATCTTCTTCTTAAACACCATATAATCCACATTCCCATTCATTGTGCATTTTGTAGTAATGAAGAAGAGTCAACAGTTCATTTGCTCGTTCACTGCTATTATTCCTGGAGGATTTAGTCTGATATTGTCAATTGGTGGGGCATTTTGTGGGTCTCTCCTAGTTCTATCCAAGAGTTATTAGTTTGGTGGTTTGGTCAAAAAAGGCAGCATCTGGGAAGAGTTATTTGGGAAGCCTTGCCTTTGGCAATTCTCTGGACCATATGGATTGTTAGGAATGAAAAGGTGTTTAATTCCAAGGAACCTATTTGGGTGGATTTGGTGGAAAACATTAAGATCAAGGTGGCATTTTGGGTAAAGCAATCGTTCAACCTACCAAAATTCTCAATTTATGACTTTTTGTTTTGTTTACATGGCATCAAAGGCTACAGAGCTAAGATCTCATGATAATGTTCTGTATTTTGTTTGTCTTCTTCTTTGTAACCCTTCTGGTTGATTGCTTTCAACCTTCTTTTGACTTGGGCTTGCACATGATTGGGTTCTCTAATAGGTGCCAACCTAGTTGGAATGTATGTTTGAACTATAATACATTTGTGCCAAGCCTTTTTTTTATACTTTTTTTTTATTAATAAAATTTCATTTTCTTTGCTGATAAAAAAAAAAAAAAAGCTTGTACATTAATTTTACAGGTGAATTGTCATCAGTGACCATATGGATTTTATCTTATATGAATTTCTTATTATTATTTTAAATAAGAGATATAAGGTATATTTTTTAACGTCACAATCAAATTCAAATACTATATTAGTGTGTTTGGTTTGAGTTTTTTTTATTAAATTTTTTAAAAATTGAATTTTTTGGTTTTCATATATTTTTTATTTTTTGTGAATATTTTTAACATTTTAAACATTTTTTTTTACTTTTTTAGATGTACCTTACTTAGATATATCTAAAAAGTAAAAAATTTGTGACGAAATATTTTAAAAAATTAATAATACATAAAAAATACAAAAAAAAATGTATTGAATTCTCTTTTTTTTTTTTTTTTTTTGGTATTTAGTGAATTTTGAAAGATTTTTTCAAATTTTTTACTTTTTAGGTATATTTATGTTAGGTATGTCTAAAAATTAAAAAAAAAAATTGCTTAAAATATTAAAAAAATTCAGTAAAAACAAAAAGACATGAAAAACAAGAAAGTAAAATTTTCTAAAAAGTGTTTTTAAAAAACTCTAACCAAGCAAATAGTTCATTTCAACAGGCTTAAAAATACAAGCAAATGTTACTCGGACATTAAAAAAAATAAAAATAAAAATAATGTATAATTCAAAATTTTAACTTTTATGTAATAGGTTTATATTTAAAATAAATTTGAATTATTAATTTTTTTTTAAATATTTTTTGTGTCTAAATTCTTGGCACTATTATTAAAAATGTATATTAAAAACAAAATCAATTACTTCTTCCATTCTAAAATATTAGTCTCTTATGGGTTATGCAAGAAATCTCAAATAATTTACCAATTTTTTTAGGGAGATTTGGTGATAGACCCCTTACTGTGTAATTTGCCTTTCAAAAAGACAAGAATTATATAAGTGCTTTCAAACCCCCTAAGGGTGTGTTTGTTTAGACGGACTGGATAAGGGGGGATTATAATCCATCGGACTATTAGTCCCGAGATACATTGTTCCCGGACTATTTGGTTGGATTGGATTTGTATCCTATGTTTGTTTAGTCATGAGATTAGATGTCTGGATTAGACTATTTTTAGTGAATCCAATGTTTGGTTAGACGGACTGGATAAGGATAAATGTTCAAAAGACTATTTTACCCTTGTAATTTATAATTTTTATTTAATATATAATTTTAAATTTAAATTTGTAATCTATAATTTATAATTTATAATTTAACAACACTAAAAAAATTTAATTTATAAGGCCATAATTTTTAATTTATTATTTTCAATTAAATTAAATTTATAATTTATAATTTATAGTTTTATTTAATATATAATTTTAAATTAACAACAATAAAAAATAACTTAATTTAATATATAAATTAAATTTTCAACAAACTAAAAAATTAATTTATAAAGCCATAATTTATAATTTATTATTTTTAAATAAATTTAATTTATAATTTATATTTTTAATTTAATATATAATTTTAAATTAACAACACTAAAAAAATAATTTTATTTAATATGTAAATTTAATTTTTTAACAACACTAACAAAATTTAATTTATAAGGCCATAATTTTTAATTTATTATTTTTAATTAAAATTAATTTATAATTTATAATTTAAATTTTTTATTTAATATATAATTTTAAATTAACAATACTAAAAAAATAATTTATAAATGTTCAAAAGACTATTTTACCATTTTCTAATTGTTTACTAAGTAATAGCATGGAGGATAAAATGGACATTTCACGAAATAATCCCATGGGATACCAATCCCATGGTTTCTATCCCACACCCCCCCCATAGGATAGGATAGTCCCATATTTGTGGGACTAATAGTCCGGAGAGACTATTAGTCCGGAGCAAAATTTTTCAAACAAACAATGGACTATTAATCCGGTGGGACTAATAGTCCAATCTCACCCCCTAATCCCTCAAAACAAACACACCCTAATATTTTAAAACTTGTTTCTTTTACTATATTACCTCATATCTATCAGCTCTCCTATTAAGCCATTTCACAGTGTATTTCAGAGTAAAATTTTATTTTGAATCATAGTAAACTTTACTTTGATTCAGAGTAAAATTTTACTCTGAATCAGAATAAAGTTTACTATGATTCAAAGTAAAATTTTATATTTTTAAGTAAATCAACATGTTTTTAACCAGAGTAAAATTTTATTTTGAATCATAGTAAATTTTACTCTGATTTTACTCTAAATCAGAGTAAAACTTACTATGATTCAAAATAAAATTTTATATCGCTAAGCAAATAAACATGTTTTTAACCAGAGTAAAATTTTACTCTGAATGAGTAAAATTTTACTCTGAAAGTACAATTTTACTATCATTGTATAATTCAAATCTGCAATGAATTGATAGTAAAATTAAACTGTCACTAGGAGTCCAAAAACAAATAACAGAAGTACACAATAACAGAGTAAAAGTTTACTACCATTGTATAAAAAAACAATAAAAAAACAAAACAGATAACACCAAAGTAAAAGTTTACTCTCATTTTATCAAACAAAAATAGAGCACATACCAGAGTAAAATTTTACTCTCATTTTATCAAACAAAAACAGAGCACAAACCAGAGTAAAATTTTACTCTCATTCTGTCAAGCAAAAATAGAGCATAAACCAGAGTAAAATTTTACTTTCATTCTGTCAAACAAAACAGAGCATAAACCAGAGTAAAATCTTACTCTCATTCTATCAAACAAAAACTAGAGTACACACCTGATCGAACTCGGCAAATCAACAAAAATAAATCAAAACAAAAACAAAAAAATTAATTAACATATGTCGAAGATCAAATAGCGACATCGAACCAAAGGTGAAAGTCAAGTCATCAATCCAGATCTTAGGCAAAATTTTGAGCTACAAAGTCGACTCCAAATGAAAACTCAAAATCGAGTTCGTATATATGTATGATTCTCATATCATAATTTTAACAACTTCAAATTGAAATATCGCAAGAGGTCTTCAAAATATCTAGGTATCTATTCAGAAAAAAGTAAATTTGTAGATTATGATCACACCAATCAAAAAATGAAACAAACAACAACATCTAAAGTAAATAGCAACAAGAAAAAAATAAAAATATGATTAATGTTTATTTGAATTGAAATATCAAAATCTTCAATAAATAGTAGCAGTAGGATCGTAATATCATCGAAACACACGTACATAAGTATAATTCTCATCACTAGCAGATCGGAATTTCACACTTCAAATTGAAACACCACAAGAGATCTTCTAACATATCTAGGTATGTATTCAGAAAAGTAAATTCGTATAGATTCTGATTACATCAATCAGAAAATGAATCGATCATTCCCGAACTAGAGATCATAGTTTGATGCTCATAATCAATCATGGCGGTTGGTGGCCGAAATACATTGGCGGACGATGCTCCAGCGGCTGAGGTGGCCTCTAACATGGCTATGAAAAGAAGCTGTGTCTAGAAGGGGAGGAGAAAGACAGAGAATGTAGGAAGAGAGTGGATGGAGAAGGTGGGAAGATTTAGTTGAGGGTATGATAGTCTGATAAAATATTTAAATAATAAATTTTGTTCTTTATGCAAGACTCTATAATTATGAGGGGGTTTAGAAAGTATAATTTCTTTTCTTAATCCTTTTAACAATGAAAGGAATATAAAGGGGGTTTATAGCCAAATTTCTCAATTTTTTATCAAACGTCTCATATGGGTATGAGACTCACACACATGTGGGTTTGTGTGGGTCCTACATCTATGTGAGAGGTTTGGTAGAAAATTTAGTAAATCATTTGGGATCCATAGTATTTTCCGTCTCTTACTTCATTTTTCATTGTTCTAAAATATTTTTCAAAAATTAAGGAATAAAATAATATGAATTTGCTATTTTGTTTTTCTTTCAAATTCATTAATAATAACACAAAAAGTACAATTATGACAGTTGATATTCTAAAAAAAAATGTATTATAAAAGAGTAATTTTAGAAAATTAATATTTTTAAAATGTAATAATTATACTATCAAAAAAAATTAAATTTCTTAAAAAGACTATTATTTTGGGAAATAAGGAGTATAAAAAATTAATTGATAGATTAAAATTTTTATTTCAATTCTTCTAGAAAAACAAAAGCCAGAGCTAGACAAAACCATATAATTGCTATGGGAGCATGATGTGAGCCGGTTGTACCATGTTATTAGTTTTTATAAATATTTTATAGCGATCCCGATTTTCTCTCCATTGGTTATTGTATTCCGGACTCGGTTCCGTAGATATCTGTTGTTGTATACGTTTCTTTTTCGTCCTTTAATTCCTTGTATTTGAGTTTTAGGATGTGTTGGGCAAGTTTGTAACAGGTTGGGTGTGTTTGAAACAAATGGTTACTGCTCAGATTTTTGATGTCTTCGCTCGAACGAGGCTTTTGTCACTCGAGCGAGCTCTGTGTTTTAGTTTTTTCGCTCGAGCTAGGGTTACTTCGCTCGAGCAAGAGTTGAGTGGTGTGTTTGTTGGCTCGAGCGAGAAGTCTTGCGCTCGAGCTTGCGTCTGCGTCTGGTTTGGACCTGAAGGTTGCATTTCTTGGCTCGAGCAAGCTTTTCTTTGCTCAAGCGAGGGAGGACTATGTTTTGGGTTTCTTTGCTCGAACGAGAATTCTTGCGCTCGAACGTGCTTCTAGGTTACAGACCTGAAGCTTCAAATTGTTGGCTCGAGCGAGGCTTTTAGCGCTCGAGAGAGGTTTCTTTGTGTCTGGTCGCTCGAGCGACCACTCCTTCGCTCGAGCGAGCCTCGAATATATCAGTTGGCAGCAGCGGGTTACACTTCACTTTTTCATCATCTTCCTTGCTCAAACCCTAGCCCCAGCTGCTTCTCTCTCTACATTCATCTTTGATGGGTCGTTGAACACACCAAAAATAAATACTAAACTATACCAAATTCAATTAGAATAATGGCAAGTCCAGGTATCGATCCACAGGGACTATTGTGAAATTAAACTAATTTAATTATTAAATTCCTAAATTAATTTTGATAAAAAGATTGGTTGTTTATAACCTAATTTAATAACGAATAAATTAAACTAAGAAATTGAATTATCAAGAATAATTGAAATCTAGGTTTACTGAATTGGGGAAAAATCCTAGGGTAGAGAATTCACCACTAACTACATAATTAGGGTTTCTAATTGAAATCAATTATGCTATGGTTTGAACGGATTAATGTTTCGCAACTACAAGTTCGAAGCATTTGACAAGAAGATCATCACATTCAATGTACGAGCACGAACCATCTCAAGTAATACGAATCGTTCACTCTAAACTAAGGTAGTGATACGACTCGTTCCTCGTAGCATGGTTCGTCCCATACCTTGAATGTGAAGGAAAAGAAAACAATTGTATGGATAATATTTAACAATCACAGAAAGCCAAATATTCGAAAGAATAATGAAAATTATATATAAAGAATTTCTAAAACACCATACAATGGTTCAAACCTTTACATAATATAAAATCAAAAAGAAAAACCTATTACATGGCTAGGGTTTCTTCAAAACCCTAGAAAAGACGACTAGCCACTCATGGAGGAGTGGAAGGAGGAAGATGGAGAAGAAACCACCATTGGAGACATCCTTGAAGCTTTTAGTTCCTTTTCCTCCAAACCCTAGCCTCTCCCTCTTTAGGTTAAACAAAATCAGAACCCTAGAAAAGCCTTTCTCTTTTCTTTTTATACTTCTACTTATTTCCAAACAAGTTTAAAACATCAGTTTGACTTTTCCAGAAAAAGTCAACTCTGTCCAAATTTGGTCTTTTTGCCCATTTTATGCTCCGACGATGTACAACTTGATTGACATTTAACACACATAAATTATACGTTTGACCAGCAAGTGAAGTTAAGAGATTCTAATTAACGGCCTCAATGATGTACATTTCGGCCTTAATCACATCCCCCAACTTACTACTTGCTAGTCCTCAAGCAAGTAAAATAAAATTAAACAAAATCTATCTATTTCCTCTTTCGTGGGAAAAACGGTTGCATTTAGCATATGCAACAAGCCTTTAAACCACAAGGTTACCCCAAGTGGACGAGTAAAGTCTCATGAGGGTTTCCAGAAATGATACCCACAAACATTAACATATTCATATATACTCAACAACAAATGACCACACTACTCCACCTAACAATCAACCTATGTGCCACTACAGTGTGATATTGAGATATCATGAGTCATTAAAGACATAGTGGACAAGCATGAAGGAACCTATTGAGTCAAAACCACAATTCAGTTAATACAAAAGTAAAGTTCCCTATACTTGTGCATGCTAGTAGACAAGTCATGAGTACCTTCAGTGTAAAGTGCAATCTCCATATTAGTTAACTATCCACTATAATAGCCCAGTGTAACTGTAGACGTCCCCGAACGCCCCGGGAGGGTTAAGTCCCGTTCTGTTCATATTGGGGTCACCACAGTTCAAGGACTCAAATGTCACGGTTCTTAATCTTGAACCAAAGAGTCCAAATCCGGCAAATCGTTTTGGAAAACAGATTTTGAAAGAAGTGCCAAACATGGACTGCTTTGCCAGATACAGAGTCGCCACCTAAATATTTTATTTTTGGGAAATTTAGGAAACCCTAACTCGGTGCCAAAGGCCACGTGTCCGTCATCACCAAAGTTGCCTCGGCTCGGGAACTTGGGTACGATTGGGGAAGGTCACTTCGTGAGCACCCCCGCTCGCCCGGTCAAAGACCGGCCTCTACTAACCATGATATCTGTTTTTGAAAACATTGTGAGTTCTTATTCCGGTTATTAGCCTAGGTTACTATGTGATGCTCGCAGCAAACAAGTATAGACTGAGCCGCCTGAATTGGAACAAAACATTTCATGTTTGTTTGTTTGAAAATGGTTTGATGGTGCTACCCGCAGGTAGGCTAAGACGCGGATTTGCCACCCTCAGGTGGGCTTAGAAAACATGATTTTGCCACTATCTAGTGGGCTTAAAACAAACAGTCGACGCATTGTCCCAATTCAAATAACTCAACCTCCACCCACAGGCATTCAAGGCAATTATATCACATAAGCAGTTAGCCTCATGGCAAGCATGTTATTCATGGCAACACTCACACGCATGCAAGGATGCTAAAGCATAAAAACTTACCGAGTACTCCAAGCCAAAAACAGAAACTTTATTAGAAATCATGCATGATCCTAATTTATACAGAATTGCCTAATGCAACGCATGCAATAATGCAACTATAGCAGGCTCGGCTATTCTAAACATGGCATATGGAATGCTACAGCTAACATGTATTCAACTTGGAATTGAAATACAAATGCAGTTTGTATGATGCGCCGAGCCCAGTGCATGCAAAACAGATGAATGGTGCAAACATGCTGTCATACTGTATGCTAATTGAAATATGCCCTATATCTAACCATCGTAAGCGGGTAAATAAAAGGGAAGAAAGACGTGGGGTTGGAAGACATACATCACACTCACCCACACTTATTACAGCATTGCCCTCGCGCAGAGGGTCCGAATAAATAATACAGTCCGAAATAAAAGAATAATACAGTCCGAAATTACAGTCCGAATATAAATACAAATCCCTAATTAATTATCAAATTAACTAAGAAAGCTGTAAAATGGTATGCAAGCCGGGGGCTGCCTCGCTTCTGACGAATAATGTATGCTGGGCTGCCTTGCGCGGAAATCCACTGGGATGCCCAATTTAGCCTCTGTTTGAATGTTTCTCGAAATGCGCGCCAGACTCCGAAAAGTTGTTGATTCCTCAATTTGCTGCAACAGAGAGCAGGAAAAGGGCATAGCAATGTATTTCACAAATATATGCATGCCTCGATCCTCGTGCCACCAATCACGCATATCGATGCATGATGGCCGAGGAGTCGGATTGCACAACTCAATATAGGGTGCAATGCAGATGAATGTTACAACAAAACCTAACTCCATCATGGGTAACCCGGAGTGTCGGTGACTGGGGAATTGAGACCCGTTCCGTCACTCAGAGTACGAAACGCGCCTCGTTTCCCGTGCCCGGGCTAACTCCTATCCTGAACACGATGCAATATGCATGATATGCATGAGTACAACTAAGATAGAATCCTAGCGTGCACAATGCTATGAAAACGAGATGCCTCGAAATGCGTGCACACGGGCACGCAAACCGAGGAAATGATTCTAAAGCATAAAATGGCATAAGCGATGTAATTGGACTTACACTAACATGAGAGAGCCTCAGCCACACTCACATAAGAGGCCGTCGGATAAAAAATGAAGTGCCTCGAAATGCGTGCCCATGGGCGCGCAAACCGAGGCGATGCATACGGAGTGCAAAACGACATGGAAATGATATATAATGAGGTTTAAATGAGATGTCTCGAAGTGCGTGCCCGCGGACACGCAAACCGAGAAAATGGCATACGGAATGCAATGATGCGAAAATGGCATACGGAATGCAGAATGGACTTATACCAACATGAGAGGACCTCAGCCACTCTCACACGGGAGGCCGTCGGATAAAAATGAAGTGCCTCGAAATGCGTGCCTACGGGCGCGCAAATCGAGGCGATGCATTTAAGCATGAAATGACATACACAATGCAAATTGGGCTTATACCAACATGAGAGGGCCTCAGCCACACTCACACGGGAGGCCGTGAGATGAAAAAGGGGTGCCTCAAAATGCGTGCACACGGGCACGCAAACCGAGGCAGAGACATACGCAATGCAAATGACATGGAAAATGCAAATTGGGCTTACACTAACATGAGAGGGCCTCAGCCGCACTCACATAAGCTGCCGAGAGACAAAAATGAAGTGCCTCGAAACGCGTGCACACGGGCACGCAAACCGAGGCATGGCCCTAAGGCACAGAAGTGACATGCGAATGAGATGTGACATATGGCATATGGAAAATGCCAATTGCAGCAGTCAAAATGATGCACAAATAGCCCCCGAATTATGACAAAATTACACCCGATGCCCGAAATGCAATGTTATGCACCCGAAATGGCCTACAGCCCTACTAAACATGCATAATTGACACATGACATGTAAAACAGTAGCAAGGAAGCCCCTAAAATAACATTTTTCCAGTACAAAGCAAGGCTAAACAACAACCACAAGTATGGCAAAATTAGCATGCAAAAATGGGGAAAAAGAGGGGAATTACAAAGCAAGTAGTATATACAATGCTCAAACCGAAAGAAACAGTTCTACAACATTAAAGAGAGACCAAAAATATGCACATTTTCAGTAGATGACATCCCTCAATTCAGTAGGTAGATATGCTAAACATAGCATGCAAAATGATGAGCCAACAAAGGCTATAACATGAGGTACCAAAATCATACACCAAACAACTTTGGACCCTTAACAAAACATGAAGAATGGGTCATTTTAAGACACTTTCTAAGCCTGATGAAGACTCAAAACAGAAGCCAAGAAAGCCTAACAAAGCATGCAATTTTACGGAACTAAAGATGGTATTACATGAAGTACCAAAATCATGCACCGAATGGCCTAAGACCCTTAACAAAACATGAAGAATGGGTCATTTTAAGACACTTTATAAGCCTGATGGAGACTCAAAACAGAGGCCAAGAAAGCCTAACAAAGCATGCAAAGTGGGGTCAAAGAGAGATATAAAGGCAAGTGTAACATGGAGACCCCAAACCAAGTTGATCCCTTCTACAATAATGTAGAGGGACACAAAATAATCTCAATATCAGTTAATGGCATGCTCAAAATCAGACTTCAAATAGGCTAAAGAAACCATGCAATTTTACGGTAAATTGAAAGAATTACAAAGCAAGTGCATGATAGAACCACCAAACATGGTTGAGCCCTTCTTCAATGTTTAAGAGGGGCTCAAAATAAGCCCACTCACAGTTTATATCAGGCTCGAAAATGGATCACTCATAATCCAAACAAAGCATGCAAAATATTGGCATAAGAGGTGATATTGAAGGAAGAGCATGATAGAGGTACCAAATAAGGTTGAGCCCTTCTACAATATTGTAGAGGGGCTCAAAATAAGCACAAAATCAGTAGGGGTTGGAGCCCAAAACAGTGAGCAAGTAGGGTAAAAAATTGAAGCAAAATTGTGCAAGAAAAAGGGAATTAGAAGCTTACCCTTGAAGATCAAGCTTTTGTTGCTTCTTAGCCTCTGGAAAACACTCCTTTGCTGCTGAAATGGAGGTGGTGATGGTGAGGCTTAGGGTTGATGAAGGAATGAGCTAGGAACTTGAAGCTTTTTTGAGTTTTTGAGGATGAAAATGGAGGCAAATGGCTAAGGGTTCTTGAGATCAAATGTTGTAACCCTCATGAAGAAGGAGGCCAGCCCCTTAAAATGGATCAAAAAGGGTGTAAAAGGGGAGGGAAATGCACCCAAGCTTTCCCTCCCAAAATATCCCCCGGAGGACAGGGATATTTTGAAAAACAGCTGGACAGCTGTAAAGGGTCCAAAAGGAGAAAGCAGGCCGGCCAGGTACCTTTCTTGAAGGTGGCCGGCCGGCCACCCCAACTGGTCGGCCAGCCACTCCCCCTGGCCGGCCGGCCATGGCCAAAAATGAAGTCAAAAATTGCTGGCCGACCACCACACCTTGGTGTCCTTCCAGGTGTGTAGAACAAGGTTCCAAGGTTGGAAATTGGCAACTCTGAAACAGGAGTCACAACATTGAACTTGAAAGAGAGGCTCAAAAATGAAAAAAACAATTACTGGCCGACCACCACTTTTTGGTGTCCTCCCAGGTTCCCTCATCACAGATATGTGGTTGTGGTTGGAATAAAATGGCTCTAGGGTGTTCAACATTAGCCCGGAAGTGAGAAAAACGGGCGCTGGAGGAGCGAAACTGGTTATCTGGGATAATTGCTGGCCTCCCACCCTCCAGTGATCTTCCTGGTGCTAAAACAGAGGTACCTGCCAAAATTGAACAAAAACTAATGCAAAATGAATGCTCGAGGCCCAAACCGCGAGGTTCGGGGCCCGAAAACCGGCTGTAAGCACCGAAAGTGGCATTCAGCCACGAAGTGGGCATCTGAAACCGCAGTGTCCCTCGGTATGATAAAACAGAGGCACTTGCCAAAAACCGGAGGAATCGGAGACGGTTGGGCGGTCCCGAACCGAGGCACACGGCCTGACGGCTCCGAAAACCGGGAACCGGGCTCCGAAATGGGCAAAATGGCCTATGGCCACGAAAAGTAGCCCACGGCCACCGAGAGATAGTCTACAGGACTACTCCCTTCCCTCAGGAAAGAAAACAAAGAAAACCGAGTCTGGTTCGCAAACCGAGACAAGGTACAGAAGAGGATTCGGAAGTCCGGAGGCAGGGCGCACGGCCGCGACTCTGAGACTTCCAAACGAGCACAATATGCAACATCACCGAGCGCTCAATCGGTGACGTCTGAGTCTTACGGTCGGTCAAAAATGGGGTGTCTACAGTTGCCCCTCTTTGACAGAACTCGGAAGTCAAGAAGTGACGAGAGTGAATGTCAAAGCCCAGAGACGACCCATTTTTGACAAGGCCGAAGACTCAGACAATCAAACAAGATAAACAGAGATGTGCCCGCAGGCGTGCTCGCAGGCAGGGGGCAAGATGCTAAGTGATAGGCACGGAGCTAGGTGATCATGCAAGTGCAGCAAGCTGTAATGAAGCAAGTATTCGCAAATAAAAGCAACAATTTTAAGCAAGAATGCAAAGCAACAACTGCATTTCATGCAGTTAGGAATGCGGAGAATGATTTGATTCTCGTCGCGTCTCACACGGAGAAGATACGATACCTGCGTGATTCGTCTGGCCGTACTAGCCTCAAATGAACCGTACATACAATATCGTGCCTGCAATAGAGAGAAATTCAACAAGAACAACATGCTAACAACATATATTCAATGTAATTCCTGTGATTCTGAAAGTCTGACACACGCAGTGTCGGCGGGTGAACGCGTCGCAATGCGAGAAAAGATAATGCGTGACAACGCATGCTCAAGCATAGAAGTATTGTTCACCAAGAAATCACACATGACGATGCAAAACATTTATGAGAATGCGAATTATGTGAAAAACAATGCAAAACGAGCACAAATCAGGGTGCCCGTTTGTTGCGAAATAATAAACAAGAAAACGCGCATTTCGGCGAAGGCAATTCAATCACGGCCTCGGTTTCACCTCCTGGAGAGGTTACAACATGTTTAAAAAGGATACACCTTGATTTTGATGAGTGATGATGAGACACATATTAGAAATTGCAGCTAAAGTTCCAACGGAGCAATTTCGCGCCAGAAAGTGCACTTTTCTTGAACTTTTTCAGGTCCCGGGAACTCCGATTTTCTTCAAAATTTGCAGAGAGGTAGGAGAGGGGGTGGGGATCATGGTCGGCCAGGTCATTGCCCTAGGAGAGGCCATCGGCCAGGGGGGAAAAGCAAATGGCCGGCCAGCCAGAAAAGGTGGCCGGCCGGCCCCACCTGCCAAAAGCAGGGGCATTTTGGTCATTTTGAAGATTTCTATATATACACCTCCAATGCCTCCGAAATCACACCCCCAAGTGTGAAATTCTCTCCTCTTGCTTCCCAAGCCATTCTCTCTTTCAGATCTGCATTTTATACGCGCCCCTCGCCGCCTCCACGCAAGTTGTTTCCGCGAAATCTTTCAGATTTAAGCACTTTGGGCCGACTAAAATTTGATTTCGGAGCTTCTCTTCTTATTTTCACCACCTGAGGTAAGTTTGTCTCAATATTTGGAATATTTTCTCGGGGGTTGACTTTTGTTGACTTTTTCATTTCCCAGGAGTTGACTTTTGTTGACTTTTTCCAATTTTGGCTCATTTTTGCTCCTTTTTGCAGATTTCTCGAAATGGCAGGCAATTTCCCTTACGGCGGAGGTCCTCCAGGTGCCGGTGATGATTTCGACATTATGGTATTGCCCCCGAGGGTCCGGCCTTTCATTCCTGATCGATACGCTCCGCCAGCACATAGGCTTCCGCGAGCCGTTTTCCGTCATTTCACCGATTTCAACAATCGGGTACCGGGGATCTTCTTCTGCGAGAGCCGGAGCACCTCTCTCATGATGCGCGAGAGGTATTTCACTTCATTTCCGCATTCTTGTGCATTTTGTAGCTTTGCCATGCTTAAACACACAGTTGTAGCTTACGACATAGTACTTTATTTGCACTTTGAACACGTAGTTAAAACACTTGAATTGTTGAACACACGGCTCATTGACTGATTGACTGTGAACACGCGACACACGCGGCTCATACACTGACTTGTCGAACACACAGCCCGAATCTGAAGGTGAACACACAGCACACACTGACTACGAGTAGAAACACAGTCCAAGTTGATGATGAACACACAGCCCACACTGATTAGGATTGGACACACAGCCCAGAACATAAATTTACTGAACACGCAGCCCAGGTAGACATTAAAGTGAACACGCAGCTCACTGATCAATGAGTTGAACACGCAGCCCAAACAACAAATTTACTGAACACGCAGCCCAGATTTAAATTAAAGCGAACACGCAGCGCACTGATTTTTCTGAAATTTGAACACGCAGCCCAAATAACAAATTACTGAACACGCAGCCCAGATATAAATTAAAGCGAACACGCAGCCCACTAACTTTTCTGAAATTTGAACATGCAGCCCAAATAACAAATTACTGAACACGCAGCCCAGATTTAAATTAAAGCGAACACGCAGCCCACTGATTTTTCTGAAATTTGAACACGCAGCCCAAATAACAAATTACTGAACACGCAGCCCAGATATAAATTAAAGCGAACACACCAGCCCACTAACTTTTCTGAAATTTGAACACGCAGCCCAAATAACAAATTACTGAACACGCAGCCCAGATATAAATTAAAGCGAACACGCAGCCCACTGATTTTTCTGAAATTTGAACACGCAGCCCAAATACCAAAATTACTGAACACGCAGCCCAGATTTAGTGAACACGCAGCCCACAGATTTTTCTGAAATTTGAACACGCAGCCCAAATACCAAAATTACTGAACACGCAGCCCAGATATAGTGAACACGCAGCCCACAGATTTTTTCCTGAAATTTGAACACGCAGCCCAAATACCAAATTTACTGAACACGCAGCCCAGATTTAGTGAACACGCAGCCCACAGATTTTTTTCTGAAATTTGAACACGCAGCCCAAATACCAAATTTACTGAACACGCAGCCCAGATATAAATTAAAGCGAACACGCAGCCCACTGATTTTTCTGAAATTTGAACACGCAGCCCAAATACCAAATTACTGAACACGCAGCCCAGATATAAATTAAAGCGAACACGCAGCCCACTGATTTTTCTGAAATTTGAACACGCAGCCCAAATACCAAATTTACTGAACACGCAGCCCAGATATAAATTAAAGCGAACACGCAGCCTACTGATTTTTCTGAAATTTGAACACGCAGCCCAAATAACAAATTACTGAACACGCAGCCCAGATTAACTTCATTTGCACACAGCTCATTTTTACTTCATTTGCACACAGCTCATTTTTACTGATACACGCATTCACTCTAAATACAGGCTGGCTCTCGCACAGTACGAGGATATGGCTCCACTGCCGCGAGGGAGTGGTATGCTGAGCTTCCGGAAGCTGTCCGAGACTTGGTTGACTTTGCAGGATTCGGACCATTCTGCAGGGGGTTATCTCATTGTCTTATCAGTAGGACATTGTTTGCTGCTCTGGCGGAGAGATGGTGGGACACCACCAATTCTTTCCATTTCTCTGCCACCGGGGATATGACTATGACCCCACTGGACTTCGCTGTACTCATCGGCCTAGACGTAGGCGGTGGACCCATTCCCTACGACGAGGATATGAGTGAGTGGAAGGCTGCTTGGATTCATCTATTGGGGGCTCGCCCACCTGTAGACAGAGCTTCCAGGAGGGTCCGGTATACTTGGTTCTCTTCCCATTTCCGGCGGCCACAGATGGAGCCTGAGTCTCCCGAGGAGGTCGAGTAGTATACCCATGGTTTCCTCATGTTCCTCTTTGGCACCACTCTGTTTGCTGATAGAGGGAACATGGTCGGGCTGTATCTCTTGAGTGCCCTAGTAGACCTATCACAGGTCAATCAGTATGATTGGGGCGGCGCTGCCCTGGCTACCCTTTATTGTTATATGAGTGCAGTCTCTCGTGGGCGGGGGGACTTACTTGGCGGCTACTGGAGAGCCTGGGAGGTACATTCTGTCCTTTTGATTTACATTTTGCTCCTCATTACTTGTTCATTGCACACACGGCGCACTTTGCATTCTGTATTCTGCCTTTAGCACTTTGTATTCACATTCCGCACTGCTTTTCTCAGCTGTGGGTATATGCATATTTCCCCACATTAGCCCCGGAGATGGAGGTGGCAGGACCTCCTATGACTCCGTTTTCATTGATGTTTGAGGGCGAGCACCTATCGAGGCCTCGAGAGACTCTCTTTTCTCTACGACAGTATTTTGATACTGTGAGGGCGTCAGAGGTATTTCAGAACTCTCAGTTCCTTTCATTTTCATCTGATCTGCTGTATTCCTTGATTTCTGATTGATTTATGCACTGGTCATCCGCAGATTACCTGGCAACCCTGGGCAGTCTTTGGCGACGATCTCGAGAATCAGCACCCCGGAGGATCGACTAGTTCCCAGTATAGGTTCCTGCTCGAGGGACCAGTCGGCAGGGCTTGGTTCTGGGGGAACGCTTTCAGCGTCAGGTGGTGGGTATAATTCTCAGGACCCTCCTGCTGTGCCTCCACCCACTATGCGGACTGCCGACAGCTATCTACTGAGGAGGTCACCAGGGACATGCAGGGCACCGATGCTTTATTACATCTCATTGAGGGGAACTACGCCACCTATCGCCGCATATATCTGATGCCCCCCTTGACAGGAGTACGGGCTCCACCACTGAGGCCCACTGGCGCACCATCTTCGAGTCGTGCCCGTGCTGCAGACATCCCCTCTTCTAGCAGGGCTGGTGCATCTAGAGGCGGAGGCAGTTCGATTCCTCCGATCCCTCCGACTCTCGATCATCCTGGATGGCCAGATATGCCGACTGAGTTGACGAGTTGGCAGTATGGGACTACTTCCCGATTCCAATCCCTATGGAGCCTCCGATGCCTGGTCACAGATATGTCAGTGATCCTGACTCACCACCGGTATGTTCTACCATTTTTCATTTATCACACAGACATTTTGGCAGTCGCTTATTTATTGATGAGTTGAGCTTGTGTCTGCAGCCACCTCGGGAGTACATAGACCAGATGCTCGGGGTGGCGGCCTCACTTGAGGGGATGGTCCTGAGTAGAGAGGCAGATGTCCATCATGGGCTTCCAGGTACCCTTCATCTCTCTTGTATTTATCATATTTCTGTTAACATGCTGGTTTTGAGCATTCTGCTGCACTGATAGACTGTGTAGAACACATCTGGCACACACCCCACTCACATACTGTACTTGCACCTGCTTTTTATGTTTGAACTGATGTATTGCACTTTTGATTTTCAGATGCCTCCCGTATATGCTCCGTCGCGGGCCAGGCCAGCAGGGCCTTCTCAGAGAGGTCGAGGTGCTAGACCTACTCGAGGTACTGGGCCGCGAGGAGCTGGGCCATCCAGGCCTTACCGAGGAGCTCGAGGAGCAGGGTCGTCACGCAGACGCCGGGCACCCATTGTCGAGGATGAGGAGGAGGAGGTCGCGAGGCAGACCGTGTGTCAGAGACATCTCCTGGGAGGGAGGCTCCGGTCTTGGTTCCGGGAGCGGAGGCGAGGCTGAGGGGACCCGGAGGATGACAGCTCTGATCCGGATGGATGGTGATGATGGTGCAGAGGGTTATCCCACAGAAGAGATGAGAGAGGACCTCCTCCCTCCCGTTCCCGAGGATACTGATTGTTATTTCCTGCTTTATTTTACTTTTAGCTAGTAGTTTGTAGCACTTTGCACATTGTGTTAGGTAGTTTTCTTTTCTGTAAAACTTGTACCTTTATTTGTTGTAAAACATGATGGAATGAAACAGCTTTTGAAAAGATGTTCGTATTTGAAATTCTTAGCATCGCATCGCATCGCATCATTTTGCACAAAAATGGAATTGAATGGAAATGTGCTTTGTATATTCACCGGGTCAGGTAATGAACCGACGCAACAAATCAAACAACTCAACTCACCAAGAAATAACAGAATCTTAGCAAGTTTACAACTCGATAAGCAAAATACAACAATGTTAACAACTCAATAAACAAAACTCGACAAAAAAAAATGTGTAACCAGAGAGTAACAACTCAGAACACAAAACGCGACAGCTCGACAAAACTTACAACTCGATAAATAAAACAACAACTCGATAAGCAAAAACACAACAAAGTGTACTTCGGACGGACGATCTGGATGATGGAATGCATCCGAAACTGAGAGAAATGGAGGCCTTCGACATCCCCAATGCGTAGAAATGCCTCAAACTTCCTTCCGGAGGGCAAAACAGGACCAATGCATGGTGGGCCACAATAATCTTGGGGATTGGGGGGGGTGGCCGGCCGGCCATGTTTTGAATCAAAGGTGGCCGGCCTGCTAGAATAGGTGGCCGGCCGGCCACCTCCCTCTGCATCTTCCAGAATTGTGAAACGTGTCCCCGAATAGTGTTTTACTCCCCTATAAAAGCCCCAACCTTGGAACTCTTTCATTTCATCATTATTTCTCACAAAAATGGAGGCATTTCTCGCAGAGAATCTCAAATCTTGGATTTCCTCTTTAAATGGCTCGGAGAAGTTGAACTTCCGGGGTTTCGGCTTGAATGCACTATTCACGTTGGGCCGGACTCCGCTACATCTTCCTTTCCTCCATGCCGCGGCGAGGTTTTGGAACCCGGTGACGCATGTCTTCAGCTTTGGAGGGCAAGAGGTATGTCCTACTTTTGAAGATTTTCAAGCCTTGATGGAATCCGAGCGAGGCGAGGAAATCTTGCCCCAACTCAATTTTGGCTATGCTCAGACCTTAGGGCGGATGTGCGGACTCAACGCACATGATGCTCGATCCCTGATTGGTAACGGAATGTTGGATATCCCAAGCTTGATTTACCGATTCTCTGATGCTGGTGACCGCGGCGACCATCATTGGCAAGGCTTCCAGCAGCACGCCCTCTGCTTGTGCCTACTATCTCACTTTCTGTTTGTCTCGGGCTCCGGAGGGGCTAGCATCCGTTTGATCGAAGTAGCCCAAGGTTTAAAGAGGGAAAAAGTTGCATTGCTATGACTCTGGCCGAGACATTGATGGTCTGTATGCCTTCTACTGTGGGGAGACAACCAGATTTGCAGGGAGTCCACTACTGCTTGCAGGTAATGTTTCCACCAGATCTCACATGTATTTATCATCACCACTCGGCCCTCGGGCTCGATTTTTCTCACAAAACCCTCATCTTACTTTTCTCTCATCGCACGTCTCTCTATTCTTTATTCTCTCATTTTTCATCCCTCCCCAAATGGTTGATGGACAAATTGCAAGTTGTGGACTCTTGCCCTGCTTACTCAGCCGCGGCTACTTCTTTCGCAACGCCTAGTCAATGCCCCTGATGAGAGCTTGGTTTGAATGGATGTGCAATTTGTCAGCAGATCGCATTGCGTGGCGCTGCCCTTGGCTCAATCTCCGGCGATGAGCTACAGCATGTCTCGACAGGTGGGATTCGATTGAGGCTTGACTCACTGCGTATTCTATTTCCCATTCCGTATTCTGCGCCAGTTTGGCCATGATCAGACTTGCCCACCAGAGGGGATAGAGTATCCGGCTACATTTCCAGTTCGAGGCGCACAGCTTGTCGGCAGGCCGCAAGCATGGAGAGTTAGAGAACTCTGGCCCTGCTCCCACTTTCAGTTGCACTTTGTCTGACGAGTGCTGGGATTGGCTCAACGAAGAAGCACAGGTTGGGCCTAGGTTGGCATCAGAGGCTTCAACTAGCTCTGGAAGGGGGCGCAGGGACACTGACTTGACTATGCCCCGGATTTATTGCTTTACTAGTACTTTCAAGTTTTCTTCCTGAGTGTAATAAAAAGCAACTTCAATTGTATGCAAGAGCAAGAGAACTCTGTTTTGAAATCAATGAAATTGAAGGTTGTGGTACTGAAAATTCTCCTTTGGTCCAAAAATGGTCTTAGTTGTAAAAAGATTAATTTGAACAAAGTCAACTTTTATTAAAACTTTTCAAAACTATTTTCGATATGGATCAGAACTGGACACGCCTGAGATCTGTCACTGAGATGCACAACCCCGGATCCTAGCAACTGGAAAGTTGCCCCTAGTTTGAATGTACCGCCAGCACTTCATTGCAACGGAAAGTTGCCCCTAGTCTGAATAGCACTGTACCGGAGATCACGATAAATGCTGATGAATAGAGATGACTGAGATGATCAAATGGACAAAGTTGATCGGGGAAAAGATTGTGGCTGAACTTCAAGATGAAGCTGCCTACGTATCCCAAAGATGGGAATCAAGCCTTACGTAGTTCAGGCTCAGGTTCGCTCGGGTATTTTCACTCTCCTTTTGCGCTCTAACTTTTGCCAAGGCCGCCCTTTGCGGGTTTTCAACCTTGCGAGCTCAGTTTTTAATTTCAAATTTTCTGTGCTCTGAGTTTTGCCTAGGTCGCCCTTTCGGGTTTTCGGCCTAGCGAGCCTCTCAGGGTAGTATTTCTTCAACTTGTCCATGTTGATCGGTTGGGAAAACTCTAAGCCATCTAGATCCATCAGAACCACAGCTCCACCTGACCAGATTGACTTGATGATGTAGGGACCAGTCCAATTAGGTCTGAACTTGCCCCTTGGGTCGTGGATGGGAGCTCGGTTGTCTTTGAGCACCAAATCTCCTTCTTTCAAATTCCTGGACTTAACCTTCTTGTTAAAAGCCCGGGCGATTCTACGTTGATAACTTTGGACGTGGTACAGTGCTTTCAACCTTCTTTCATCGAAGAGCATGAGTTCCTCAAATCTGCTTGTTGCCAGTCTGCTTCGGCTATTTGACACTCGGCCAATACTCGTAATGACGGAACCTCAATCTCAATAGGTAGAACGCCTCCATCCCATAAACCAGAGAATACGGAGTCGCCCCAGTAGAAGTTCTGATTGAAGTCCTGTAGCCCCACAGAGCAAACGGCAGCTTATCTGGCCAGTCCCGGTAGGTTTCCACCATCTTCTGTAGTATGCGCTTGATATTCTTGTTGGCGGCCTCAACTGCTCCATTGGTTTGCGGCCGATAGGTAGATGACTTATGAAAAGCCACATTGTATTTCTCCAACAAATCAATCACCTCTTTCTTGAAGTGGGAACCATTGTCTGAAATTATTTCGTTTGGGACCCCGTAGCGACAGATGATGTTGTTTCTGATAAACTTTGCGACGTGCGAAGCCTTCAACACCGCATAAGATTGGGCCTCAACCCACTTTGTGAAATAATCTATCGCTACCAAGATGAACTCATGCCCATTCGACCCCTTCGGCGTAACTGCTCCGATTACATCAATTCCCCAGACTGAAAACGGCCATGGCGAAGTCATGTTGTACAGCTTTACGGCGGATGTTCATGCGATTTGCATGAATCTGACATTTGTGGCATCGCCGGACGAAACTAATACAATCCTCCTCCATGGTGGACCAGTAATAACCCTGTCTGAGGATCTTCCGTGCCAACATTACCCCATTCATGTGTGCACCACATTCACCCCGTGGATGGCTTCCATCAGACGCTTTGACTCTTCGGCATCAACGCACAGTTTATGCATTCCCAGATGACCCCGTTTATACAGTTTACCCCCGCAGATGATGAACTGAACTGCCATTCTTCTGATTGCCCTCTTGTCTTTGGCATTTACCCCTGGCGGGTATGCTTCTTTTCTCCAAGAAGTTCCAGATGTCGTAATACCAGGGGTGTTCGTCCTGAACTTCATCTATGGCTGCAATCGACTCATAGGCAGGTGCAAATTTCTGGTCAATGATGACTGGACGCATTCGGACTCCACACGGGATGTCTATCATAGAAGATAGAGTTGCTAAAGAATCTGCGAACCTGTTGTTCTCTCTTAGTAGATGAGTAAAACTTAGCTTCTCAAACCGAGGAATCAGCAAATCCAAGGTTTGGTGATACATCATCATCTTTTCCTCTTTTACTTTCCAGTCTCCTTTAGCTTGAGACACAACAAGGTTCGAGTCCCCAATGACGTCCAACCGTCTTGCCCCTAGTTCCAGGGCTGCTTCTAGCAGCGATACACGCCTCGTATTCTGCTTCGTTGTTCGAGACTTTGAATCGGAGTTTGAAGGCTAGAGGGATACGGGAATCGTCGGGTGCTATCAGCAACACTCCTATCCCATACCCATGTTGATTTGACGCTCCGTCAAAGTACATCGTCCAAGTTTCATCGTCGATATGCAGAATTGATTCATCTGGGAATAGGTACTCAACTGCTTCATCCCCCTCAACCTGGTCGGCAAGGAACTCTGCCACTGCTCTTCCTTTACTGACTTGCGCGTCACGTACGTGAGATCAAATTCGGAGAGCAACAGCAACCAACGAGCTAGCCTACCCGTAAGCGCTGGTCTCGAAGAGATATTTGATGGGATCAAGTCGTGAAACCAACATTACAGAGTGAGCTAACAGGTAGTGCCGCAGCTTCCTGGTAGCCCATACCAAAGCTAAGCAAGCCTTTTCCAGCGGTGTATACCGGGTCTCATACTCCAGCATCTTCTTGCTGAGATAGTAGATGGCTCTCTCCACCTTGTCTTCTGATTCTGTGTGCAAGCATGCAGCCCATTGTAGTTTCAGTCACTGACAGATACAAAATCAACGGTTTCCCTGGTTCTGGCGGTGACAACACGGGCGGGTTCTGTAGATATTCTTTAATCTGTTCAAATGCAGCTTGACATCGGCCGTCCCATTGGAACTTCTTTCCTTTCTTCAGGAGACCAAAAAGTGGTTCACAAGTCAAGGTTAATTTTGAGATAAACCGTCTTATGAATTGCACTTTACCCAGAAAGCCTCGCACCTCCTTTTCAGTCCTTGGTGGTGGCATTTCTAAGATGGCCTTGATTTTGGAAGGATCGACCTCGATGCCTCTTTGTGTAATCAGAAACCCCAGCATTTTTCCCGCTGTAACACCAAATGTACATTTCTGAGGGTTTAGCCGCAACCGGAATTCCCTGATCCTTTGAAAAAACTTATGCAAGGCGGTGTAGTGGCCCTCTCTTTCCTTGGACTTGACAATCATGTCGTCCACATACACCTCAACCTCTTTGTGGATCATATCATGTAGTATTGTGGTCGCGGCCCGTTGATAAGTAGCTCCAGCGTTCTTCAACCCAAACGGCATTACCCGGTAGCAGTATGTCCCCCACGGGGTGGTGAATGCAGTCTTTTCCCGGTCTTCGGGTGCCATCACTATCTGGTTGTAGCCTGAGAAGCCATCCATGAATGAGAGCAATGCATGCCCTGCTGTGAAGTCTACCAACTCATCGATGTGCGGTAAGGGAAAGTCGTCCTTCGGACTAGCTCTGTTCAAATCCCTGAAGTCTACACACACACGGATCCTGCCATCTTTCTTCGGCACCGGAACAATGTTGGCCAACCAAGTCGGATATTCAGATACCAGCAGGAAGCCTGCGTCAATTTGCTTGGTGACCTCTTCTTTAATCTTGAGAGCCCAATCCGGGCGGATCCTTCTGAGTTTCTGCTTGACAGGTCGGGCCTCGGGGTCAAGGGGGATCCGATGCTGTACAATCTCAGGATCGATTCCAGGCATGTCTTCGTAGGACCACGCGAAAACATCTTTGAAATCTTTTAATAAAGCGACTAAGCGCTCGCGTTCCTCCGAAGACAACGTGGACCCGATCTGGACCAGCCGCGGGTCCTCCTCAGTACCAATGTTCACGGAAATGATTTCATCCATTAATGGTTTAACAAATCTCTCTTGCTCTTGCTCAATTAGACGTTGTAAAACCGGAAGAACTTCGTCCTCGTCGTTTTGATCAAATTTTGAAAGTCTGAATTAATGCAATAAATTAAGGGCACAGAGAAATACTCGGAAACCACATTCACCTCATTCTCATTAAGTTCATCCAAATCGTCCAATTCTTCTGTTACAACAGACTCAAAAGAAAAGGAAAAAGACGACCTGGACAGGACTGTGGCATCCGGGTCAACATCCCCAGGAGTACCAGACTCAGACTCAGTCGAGCTGGAACCTGATTCCGACTCACAGGACTCGGTGGAATCAGATTCCGGCTCACTACCTGACCCGGAACTGCTGGACAAAAATCCCTCCTCGTACTGCCAAGTGAGAGAGGGTGCGATTGATGCATCCAAGATAGCTGCTGGTCGGCTCGCAGCCGTTTCATCCCCAATCATGGAAACCACGGAGTTATCCCCCAAGCACTCTTGGTCGATCGGAGGATCAGAGAGGAGACATGCCAGTGCTACCCCCATTTCAAAATCTGTGCCCTTAGGATCCCCTGCTTTATTCTGCTCAACCTCAGTTGTTGGGTCTGTCTGCTCTGCGGCAACGTCATCCCCGGATAGGTGCAGATCAAAGAAGATTTCGAAGCCTGGGACGCGTTTCTTCTCCGCGTTTATCCATGGCTCTGGGAAGCCGCAGAATGGAAAATCCTCCCCCTCCCGGACGAAGCGTCCGTTCAGGGTACCCTGAATGGGCCTGTGTATTAAGTCAAAAGGCTTCCCAGCCTGCTTCGCTCTGGCTCTGCCGGCCATTTCCTTTCCTTTTCTCACCCAGTCCTCTTTGGTGGGCAGATAACCCAGTCCAAAGGTATGCGGGTTGTGTGGCACTTCGGCCAATGCTGCGACTCCTTTCCTGCCGCTTCTTCCCAATCCCATTCCGGGAATATGTTGTAGCTTGTTCATGAGGTAGACTGATTGGGCACTGACGTACACACCTTCATTCACAGCCATAATGTTCTGTACTACCCGGGCCTCAGCCAAAGTGAATCCTGATAAGAAGACATCTTCTGTGCCATGCTCAATATCTAGGACCGGCGTAGATACCTCCGGAGGGGATGGATTGATGAGTTCCCAAATACAGTGGCTACTCCCTTTCCATAGGGGTATTTCACCATCTGATGAAGAGTGGAAGAGACTGCCTTTACTTGGTGCAGCCACGGCCGCCCCAAGAGTAAGTTGAAGGTTGCGGGAACGTCCAAGACATGAAATTCAACATTGTGTTGTCCTGGACCAACCTTAGTTTGAATCTTGACAATCCCCATCACTTCCCTACTCGTGTTGTCGTAAGCTTTGATCACCTGAGTTGTTGGTGTGAAGTCCGCGGGCTTCAACCCAACTGCATATGCTGTTCTGACTGGGCAGACATTGATGGCGGACCCGGTATCAACAAGTACCACTGGTATCCATTTATCTCTACACTCCACGGAGACGTAGAGAGGTTTGTTATGATTCACGCCCTCAGGCGGCAACTCCTTGTCTGAAAAGGTCAATGCCGGGGAACCTCCTCCCGGAAAAACCAGCCCAACCAGTTGTTCTGGTGTAGTGTCTATGGAAAGTTTGGCTTTGTCCATGGCAGATAGGACGCCTGTCTGTGTACCCTTGATGCCATAAGCAGTCCCCAGATGGAGATGTCTGCTTGTATCTTCTTCAATTGTTTGAGCACAGCTTCTTCTTCTATCTGTTCTCTCTCTGTTTCTCTGCTTCTTATCTTTTCCAGATGCCTCGGGTTGGTCAAAATGTGGGGGCTTGAAATACCGCCCACTTCTGGTCATATGAGCGATCTCATCAATATACCAGGTATCATCTGGTTGAGCACCTGCCCAGTCTTCGTCTGTGGGCAAGACATAAGTCATCGTCTTCCCACCACATTCCATCGGCAGCCGACAGACATCTGTCCGGTCCGGTATAATCGTGCTCGCAGCACCTTCAGTATTCTCCGTTATGTCTCGCCCTCTTGTTTTCGCCACAGCGTTTTCTGTCTCTGTGCACACAGCACTTTCGACCCCCACATGGCTTGCCTTCCTAATTCTCTCGGAATCATCAAACCTTTGTTGTTCCAACTGCGTCAGTACAGCTGGTGTGTTCAATATTCCTTCTTTACAATCCCCGAATCCTGAGCGAAATTCTTAACGCCGGCGCTCTCCGGCGGTTGATTCTGACCCTCGGCCCTTCCGGCCTTCAATGATACTCTCGCCCCTTCCGGGCCCTGCTGAAATTCTACAATGTCCGGCTGATCATCTAACCACCCAGTGACCTCTGCCGTCTCCTCATAGTCGAACCAGTTGATTGAAGCATCCGCTGATTCTTGGTCGTTGAAGAACTGGAAGTTGGCAAAGTCCTCTTCCATTGTTGTCAGATCATCTGCCCCTTGTTCAAGTCTGTCCCCCCGAATCATACACAGCTCAGCTTTCTCTGGCAGCCCCACACTCAGTTTAGACTGGCCCACTGATAAGATGTATTCGCTCGGATCATAGGCTCCTCCAGCAAGATTCCCAGGCTGTTCCATCCCAGACCCAACAGTTCTGTCTTCCTCTGAAACCTGCCCCGTTTCATCTCCGGTGGTCACCACCACTGGCTCAGATTGGATTGTGAAGGTGTCCAACATGCACAAGTCAGTGCAATCAGGAAGGATCACCTCCGGCTTGGGTAGGTGAGAGGGAGTGATATAGATACTAGGATCGTAGGATACGACCCCAGTTTGGATGAGGTTGACTCTTTTGGGAGGAGGGGCTTGGTTGTGTGGTGGGAGAGGATTTGTAGTGACGTTTGGTTTTTCAGGAGGTACGATCACCTGCTTGTCGATAAGATCTTGGATCTCATGACGCAATCTGTAGCAACGGTCGGTGTCATGACCGTGCTGTTGGTGGTACGCACAGTACTTTGAAGGGTCATGAGAGGGAGGGAGTGGATTTGGTAGTGGCCTCGGCTCTAAAGGTGTCAGATGCTTCCTTTTGATTAACACCCCGAGAGCCTTGGACAAAGGCATGTATAGTTGAGTGAAGGTTCTTTGGCCCCGGGGCTGAAATCTCGAGGCTTGGTTACTGCTCTCGGATGTATTGGAAAAGGGTGTAGCCGCTGCGGGCCTTGATTGGAAAGGAGTAAGTGGTGACCATACCGACCTCAGAAGTCCTTGTATTTGCAGAGCCACTCGGGCCTGCGTTGTTGTTGCGGTTGAATGTCCTTCGGGGCGGCTCCCGGTCCTGGTCAATCAACCCTTGCTTCATTGCATCTTCGATCTGTACCCCCATTTCGTGTAAATCTGAGAAGGTTGGAAAGGGGAGTACAATCATCTTCTGCATTAACTTGGGTTGGAGATTGCGCACAATCATCCGGATTTGATCTTTATCTGTTGGCCTCAAGTCATCATCGACGCCTTTGCCTCCACCGGGTTACAAACTCAGAGAAAGACTCCTTGGGTTCTTGCCTCGTTGTTTCGAGATCACGGGTTGTAATCTCGATTTGCGTGTTGTACGAGTATTGTGCAACGAAGGCCTCAGCCATCTCATCCCAATTTCTCTTTACATCATCTTCTAACTTGGCGTACCAGATGGCCGCCACCCCCGACAGAGTTCTGCCGAACAAAGAAAGCTTTGCGGTCGGGTTAGGCCCATTGGCCTCAAGATATCTGAAAATAGCGGAGATGGACCATGGGATCTCCGGACCCATCAAAACGGTCGATCTGTGGCATCTTAAATCTGTCTGGCAATGTCACTGCCACATCAGTGTAGCCATCTTCAATGTCGGGATGGCCTTCACCCCCTGGACTTCTTGAAAAGCTTTTCCAGCTTACTCAGCTTCAGAGCTGTATGATCTACCTCGAACTCAAATGGAGAGTCCGGGTGGTTAGGTGTAAGATTCTTGGACAGTTGCGGCGGAAGCGGGGGCGGAGCCAGCCCCGTTGGAAGACTCGTGTCCTCTTGAGTGTTTGGAAGTTGGCAGAGCATTCTGTGGATTTGGGAGGGTATTCTGGGTGTTCTGGGTATTCTGAGGATTTGGAGGGGCATTCTAGGGTTTGGAGGATTCGGCAAGGTATTCTGACCCATAGGTGCCTGCTCGGCAGCGGAGCCGCTGGTGGAGGGGGATCTGATGTGAAGCAGAGGCTGCATTCTGCTGTTGCAACCTAGTGATCAGTTCGGACTGCTGGGCCATGACAGCGGCCTGCTGTTTAGAAAAGTCCGCTTGGCGGATAGCATCATCTTGCATCTGCCTCATGCTGTCTTGCATCTGGCGCATCATCGCCTCCATAGCTGATGTAGCCTGTGGTTCCATCTGAATAACTGGCAAGTGTATCTCTAAAGCGGAAACAGAAATTTCAACCCGACTGTCTGCCACTAAAGTAGACTGCTGTTCTGGTGATCCGTGTTCTGACACACTGTGCCTCCTCGGCCTTCTTCTAGCAACTGGGGGTAGAGAGTAGAACACTGGATGTCCGTCAACTAGATCCTCGGATCGGTTGAGTCGGCGACCTCGTGTCCAAAGTGCTTGGGGAGTATCGACTGGTTCGGAAGCAATCGTGCCACAAACTGCCCTAGCAAAAAGATAATAAAGCAAAAAGGAAATAAATAACCAGAAAAACGGGCAGCATAACAGCTTAATTTAAATACACACAACACACAGTCGGGTATACAACACACAGTTGATAAGCTGGAAATACACTGTCCTCAATCACTGATTACTGTTCCCATTTCACTGTTCCCCAAAACTGAATCGGATATCCGCAGACAACTGATTCCCAGATACTGACTGATGCCCGCAAGCGTGACTGATGCCCTCAGGCTTGAATGATGCCCGCAGGCCTGATACCCAAACTTATAGACTGAAACATGCATTCCTGTAGAGACGCACTCTAAAGCACATAACAGATAAGTGAGAGCCAAAACACCCCTATGTTGGGGTAGGGTTTCCCTGTCCTATTTTGTCAGGAGCTAGGGTTTCACTATGCACACAGCAGTTTCAAACAACCTATAAACGGGTAAGCAACCTGTCCTAGTTTGGAATGGTCACTATGGATCCGAATATGCACTAGGTCGAATGGTCAAAAAGGGTGCCCCGGTAAAACCGGGGTTTGTGTTCCCATGCTGTCAGAGCCCAGAGCCGATCAGCCTTATGGACATGCCTTGACAAGACAAGCCTCCGGCAAATCGTTCGGGAATGGCATATGGCAAACACGGTGTCCTAGGCGCACCAATGCAAATGCAATGCAAAGAAACACACAAGTGTAATCAAAACCAGATATCATGAGTTCGAGTCAAGTTCTCTAAATTCCCCAGCAGAGTCGCCAGAAACTGTAGACGTCCCCGAACGCCCCGGGAGGGTTAAGTCCCGTTCTGTTCATAATGGGGTCACTACAGTTCAAGGACTCAAATGTCACGGTTCTTAATCTTGAACCAAAGAGTCCAAATCCGGCAAATCGTTTTGAAAACAGATTTTTTGAAAGAAGTGCCAAACATGGACTGCTTTGCCAGATACAGAGTCGCCACCTAAATATTTTTTTTTAATGGGAAATTTAGGAAACCCTGACTCGGTGCCAAAGGCCACGTGTCCGTCATCACCAAAGTTGCCTCGGCTCGGGAACTTGGGTACGATTGGGGAAGGTCACTTCGTGAGCACCCCCGCTCGCCCGGTCAAAGACCGGCCTCTACTAACCATGATATCTGTTTTTGAAAACATTATGAGTTCTTATTCCGGTTATTAGCCTAGGTTACTATGTGATGCTCGCAGCAAACAAGTATAGACTGGGCCGCCTGAATTGGAACAAAACATTTCATGTTTGTTTGTTTGAAAATGGTTTGATGGTGCTACCCGCAGGTAGGCTAAGACGTGGATTTGCCACCCTCAGGTGGGCTTAAAAAACATGATTTTGCCACTATCTAGTGGGCTTAAAACAAACAATCAATGAATTGTCCCAATCCAAGTAACTCGGCCTCCACCCACAGGCATTCAAGGCAGTTATATCACATAAGCATATAGCCTCATGGCAAGCATGCTATCATGGCAACACTCACACGCATGCAAGGATGCTAAAGCATAAAACTCACCGAGTACTCCAAGCCAAAAACAAAAATTAATTAGAAATCATGCATGATCCTAAATATACAGAATGCCTAATGCAACACATGCAATAATGCAACTAGCAGGCTCGGCTATTCTAAACATGGCATATGGAATGCTACAACTAACATGTATTCAATTTGGAATTGAAATACAAATGCAGTTTGTATGATGCGCCGAGCCCGGTGCGTGCAAAACAGATGAATGATGCAAACATGCTATCATACTGTATGCTAATTGAAATATGCCCTATATCTAACCATCGTAAGCGGGTAAATAAAAGGAAGAAAGACGTGGGTTGGAAGACATACATCACACTCACCCACACTTATTACAGTTATGCCCTCGCGCAGAGGGTCCGAATAAATAATACAGTCCGAAATGAAAGAATAATACAGTCCAAAATTACAGTCCGAATAAATACAGTTCTAATTAATTAACAAATTAAACTAAGAAAGCTTTAAACTGGCATGCAAGCCAGGGGCTGCCTCGATTCTGATGAATGATGTATGCTGGACTGCGTTGCGCGGAAATCCACTGGGATGCCCAATTTAGCCTCTGTTTGCAATGTTTCTCGAAATACGCGCCGGACTCCGAAAAGTTGCTGATTTCTTATCTTGCTGCAACAGAGAGCAGGAAAAGGGCATAGCAATGTATTTCACAAATATATGCATGCCTCGATCCTCGTGCCACCAATCACGCATATCGATGCATGATGGCCGAGGAATCGGATTGCACAACTCAATATAGGGTGCAATGCAGATGAATGCTACGACAAAACCTAACTCCATCATGGGTAATCCGGAGTGTCGGTGACTGGGGAATTGAGACCTGTTCCGTGAAACGTGCCTCGTTCCCGTGCCGGGCTAACTCCTATCCCGAACACGATGCAATATGCATGATATGCATGAAATGCAGCTAATACAATCCTAACATACACAATGCTATGAAAATGAGATGCCTCGAAATGCGTGCACACGGGCACGCAAACCGAGGAAATGATTCTAAAGCATAAAATGGCATAAGCAATGCAATTGGACTTACACTAATATGAGGGAGCCTCAGCCACACTCACATAGAGGCCGTCGGATAAAAAATGAAGTGCCTCGAATGCGTGCCCACGGGTGCGCAAACCGAGGCGATGCATACGGAATGCAATGACATGGAAGTGATATGTAATGAGGTTAACATGAGATGTCTCGAAGTGCGTGCCCGCGGGCACGCAAACCGAGAAAATGGCATACGGAATGCAATGATGCGAAAATGGCATACAGAATGCAAAATGGACTTATACCAACATGAGAGGGCCTCAGCCACTCTCATACGGGAGGTCGTCGGATACAAAAGGAGTGCCTCGAAATGCGTGCCCACGGGCGCGCAAACCGAGGCGATGCATTAAAGCATGAAATGATATACGAAATGCGAAATGGACTTATACTGACATGAGAGGACCTCAGCCACACTCACATGAAAGGCCGTCGGATAAAAATGAAGTGCCTCGAAATGCGTGCCCACGGGCGCGCAAACCGAGGCGATGGCCCTAAGGCATGAAATGGCATGGAAATGATATGCAATGAGACTAAAATGAAATGCCTCGAAGTGCGTGCACACGGGCACGCAAACCGAGGCATGGCCCTAAGGCACAGAAATGACATGCGAATGAGATGTGACATATGGCATATGGAAAATGCCAATTTCAGCAGCTAAAATGATGCACAAATAGCCCCCGAATTATGACAAAATTACACCCGATGCCCGAAATGCGATGTAATGCACCCGAAATGGCCTACAGCCCTACTAAACATGCATAATTGACACATGACATGTAAAACAGTAGCAAGGTAGCCCCTAAAATAACATTTTTTCAGTACAAAGCAAGGCTAAATAATAACCACAAGTATGGTAAAACTAGCATGCAAAAAAGGGGAAAAAGAGGGGAATTACAAAGCAAGTAGTATATGCAATGCTCAAACCAAAAAAAACAGTTCTACAAAATTAAATAAGGGCCAAAAATATGCATATTTACAAGAGATGACATCCCCCAATTCAGTGTGTAGATATGATAAACAAAGTATGCAAAATAATGAGCCAACGAAGGCTATAACATGAGGTACCATAAACATACACCAAACAACTTTGGACCCTTGACAAAACATAAATAATGGGTCATTTCAAGACACTTTATAAGCCTGATGAAGGCTGAAAACAGAAGCCAAGAAAGCCTAACAAAGCATGCAATTTTACGGAAAAAAAGATGGTATTACATGAAGTACCAAAATCATGCACCAAATGGCCTAAGACCCTTAACAAAACATGATGAGAAGGCCAAAATAAGGCTCTTTCCTAGCCTGATGAAGGCTGAAATCAGAAGCCAAATAAGCTTAAAAAGGCATGCAAAATGGGGTCAAAGAGAGATATAAAGGCAAGTATAACATGGAAACCCCAAAAAAAGTTGATCCCTTCTACAATAATGTAGAGGGACACAAAATAAGCTCAACCTCAGTTAATGGCATGCTCAAAATCAGACTTCAAATATGCTAAAGGAACCATGCAATTTTACGGTAAATTGAAAGAATTACAAAGCAAGTGCATGATAGAATCACCAAACATGGTTGAGTCCTTCTTCAATGTTGAAGAGCGGCTCAAAATAAGCCCACTCACAGTTTACATCAGGCTTGAAAATGGATCACTCATAATCCAAACAAAGCATGCAAAATATTGGCATAAAGAGTGATATTGAAGGAAGAGCATGATAGAAGTACCAAATAAGGTTGAGCCCTTCTACAATGTTGTAGAGGGTCTCAAAATAAGCACAAAACCAGTAGGGGTCAGAGCCTAAATCAGTGAGCAAGTAGGGTAAATATTTGAAGCAAAATTGTGCAAGAAAAAGGGAATTAGAGGCTTACCCTTGAAGATCAAGCTTTTGTTGCTTCTTGGCTTGAATTTGTTGCTTCTTAGCCTCTGGAAAACACTCCTTTGCTGCTGAAATGGAGGTGGTGATGGTGAGGCTTAGGGTTGATGAAGGAATAAGCTAGGAACTTGAAGCTTTTTTTTTGAGTTTTGAGGATGAAAATGGAGGCAAATGGCTAAGAGTTCTTGAGGAGAATTTTTGTAACCCTAGGGAAGGAGCTGTCCAGCCTCTTAAATAGGCAAGAAAGGGTGTAAAAGGGGAGGGAAATGCATCCAAGCTTTCCCTCCCAAAATATCCCCCGGAGGGGTGAGATATTTCAAAAAGCAGCTGGACAGCTGTAAAGAGGTGAAAAGCAGAAAGCTGGCCGGCCAGGTAACTTTCTTGAAGGTGGCCGGCCGGCCACCCCAACTGGTCGGCCAGCCACTCCCCCTGGCCGGCCGGCCATGGCCAAAAATGGGACAGAAAAATTGCTGGCCGACCACCACTTTTTGGTGTCCTCCCAGGTGTGTAGAACAAGGTTCCAAGGTTGGAAATTGGCAACTCTGAAGCAGGAGCCACAACATTGCACTTGAAGGAGAGGCTCAAAAATGAAAAAACACAATTACTGGCCGACCACCACTTTTGGTGTCCTCCCATGTGCCCTCATCACAAATATGTGGTTGTGGTTGGAAGAAAATGGCCTAGGGTGTTCAACATTAGCCCGGAAGTGAGCAAAACGGGCGCCGGAAGAGCATAACTGATTATCTGAGATAATTGCTGGCCCCCACCCTCCAGTGATCTTCCTGGTGCTAAAACAGAGGTACCTGCCAAGATTGAACAAAAACTAATGCAAAATGAATGCTCGGGGCCAAACCGCGAGGTTCGGGGCCCGAAAACCGGCTATAAGCACCGAAAGTGGCATTCGGCCACGAAGTGGGCATCTGAGACCCTAGTGTCCCTCGGTATGACAAAACAGAGGTACCTGCCAAGAACCGGAGGAATCGGAGACGGTCGGGCGGTCCCGAACCGAGGCACGCGGCCTGACGGCTCCGAGAACCGAGAACCGGACTCCGAAATGGGCAAAATGGCCTACAGCCACGAAAAGTAGCCCACGGCCACCGAGAAATAGTCTACAGGACTACTCCCTTCCCTCAGAAAGAAAACAGAGAAAACGAGTCTGGTTCGCAAACCGAGACAAGGCACAGAAGAGGATTCGGAAGTTCGGAGGCAGGGCGCACGGCCGCGACTCTGAGACTTCTGAACGAGCACAGTATGCAACATCACCAAGCGCTCAACCGGTGACGTCTGAGTCTTAAGGTCGGTCAAAAATGGGGTGTCTACAATAACCCTGAACATGATACAGTGCTTTTAGCCTTCTCTCGTCAAACAGCATGAGTTCTTCGAACCTGCTCTGCTGCCAATCTGCCTCAACTATCTGACACTCAGCTAGTACTCGCAATGACGGAACCTCAACTTCGATAGGCAGAACAGCCTCCATCCCATAAACCAAGAAATACGGAGTTACCCCAGTAGAAGTTCGAATTGAAGTCCGATAGCCCCACAGAGCAAATGGCAGCTTATCTGGCCAGTCCCGGTAGGTTTCCACCATCTTCTGCAGAATGTGCTTGATGTTCTTGTTGGCGGCCTCAACTGCTCCGTTGGTTTGCAGCTGATATGTAGATGACTTATGAAAAGCCACGTTGTACTTGTCCAATAAGTCGATCACTTCCTTCTTGAAGTGGGAACCATTATCTGAAATAATCTCATTCGGGACCCCGTAGCGACAGATGATGTTATTCCTGATGAACTTAGCAACATGCGATGCCTTCAACACCACATAAGATTGGGCCTCAACCCACTTCGTGAAATAGTCTATCGTGACCAGAATGAACTCATGCCCATTGGACCCATTTGGAGTGACAGCCCCAATCACATCAATCCCCAGACTGAAAACGGCCATGGCGAAGTCATGTTATACAGCTTTAACGGCGGAATGTTCATGTGGTTTGCATGGATCTGGCATTTGTGGCATCGCCAGACAAAGCCAATACAATCCTCCTCCATGGTGGACCAGTAATAACCCTGTTTAAGGATCTTCCGGGCTAGCATCACCCCGTTCATGTGCGCTCCACACTCTCCTCCATGGATGGCCTCCATCAAGCGCTTCGATTCTTTGACATCAAAACACAGCTTATGCATCCCGAGATGACCTCTCTTGTACAGTTTACCCCCGCAGACGATGAACTGAGCAGCCATTCTTCGAATTGCCCTCTTATCTTTGGCATTTGCCCCTGGTGGATACGCCTATTTTTCCAAGAAGTTCCAGACATCGTAATACCAGGGATTCTCATCTTGTACCTCATCTATGGCAGCAATCAGCTCGTAGGCCAGCACAAATTTCTGTTCGATGATGATCGGACGCATCCCAAAGGGATGTCTATCATAGAAGATAGAGTTGCTAATGAATCTGCGAACCTGTTGTTCTCTCTTAACAGATGAGCGAAGTTCAGTTTCTCAAACCGAGGAATCAGCACGTCCAAGGTCTGGTGATAGATTCTCATCTTTTCTTCTTTGACTTTCCAATCTCCTTTAGCTTGAGATACAACAAGGTTTGAGTCCCCGATGACGTCCAACTGTTTTGTCCCTAGTTCTAGGGCGGCTTCTAAACCAGCAATACATGTCTCATACTCTGCCTCATTGTTCGAGACTTTGAATCGGAGTTTGAATGCTAAAGGTATGAGGGAATTGTTGGGTGCTATCAGTAACACCCCTATCCCATACCCATATTGGTTTGACGCTCTGTCAAAGTACATCGTCCAGGTCTCTTCTTCGACATGCAGAATGGCCTCGTCTGGGAATAGGTACTCAACTGTTTCATCCCCTTCTACTAGGTGATCGGCTAGGAACTCCGCTACCGCTCTCCTTTCACTGACTTGCGCGTCGTATACTTAGATCAAATTCGGAAAGCAGAAGCAACCAACGGGCTAGCCTACCCGTAAGTGCCGGTTCTCGAAGAGATATTTGATGGGATCTAATCTCGAAACCAGTATTACAGAGTGAGCTAACAGGTAGTGCCGCAGCTTCCTGGTAGCCCATACCAAGGCCAGACAAGCCTTCTCCAGCGGAGTGTAGCGGGTCTCATAATCCAGCATTTTCTTGCTCAGGTAGTAGATAGCTCTCTCCACTTTGTCCTCAGACTCCTGTGCAAGCATGCAGCCCATTGTAGTTTCAGTCACTGAAAGGTACAGAATCAACGGTTTCCCCAGCTCAGGCGGTGACAACACAAGTGGGTTCTGTAAATATTGCTTGATCTGTTCAAAAGCAGCTTGGCATCGGCCGTCCCATTGAAATTTCTTTCCTTTCTTCAGGAGACCAAAGAGTGGTTCACAAGTCAAGGTTAATTTTGCAATAAACCGTCTTATGAATTGCACTTTACCCAGAAAGCCTCGCACCTCATTTTCAGTCCTCGGTGGTGGCATTTCTAAGATGGCCTTGATTTTGGAAGGGTCGACTTCGATGCCCCTTGTGATCAAGAAGCCCCAACCCCAGCATTTTCCCTGCTGTAACACCAAACGTACATTTCTGAGGATTCAACCGCAACCGATACTCTCTGATCCATTGAAAGAATTTCTGCAAGGCGGTGTAGTGGCCCTCTCTTTCCTTGGACTTGACAATCATGTCGTCCACGTACACCTCAACCTCTTTATGGATCATGTCGTGCAATATTGTGGTTGCAGCCCGTTGATATGTAGCTCCAGCATTCTTAGCCCAAACGGCATCACCCTATAACAATAGGTCCCCCACGGGGTGGTAAAAGCAGTCTTCTCCCGGTCTTCGGGTGCATCATCTGATTGTAGTCCACTAATTCCTCGATATGAGGCAGAGGAAAGTCGTCCTTCGGACTGGCTTTGTTCAAATCCCTGAAGTCCACACATACCTGAATTCTGCCGTCCTTCTTCGGCACTGGAACTATGTTGGCCAACAAGTTGGGTATTCAGATACCAGCAGGAACCCTGCGTCAATTTGCTTGGTGACCTCTTCTTTGATCTTGAGAGCCTAGTCCGGGCTGATCCTTCTGAGCTTTGCTTAACAGGTCGGGCCTTTGGGTCAAGAGGATCCGTTGCTGTACAATCTCAGGATCGATTCCAGGCATGTCTTTGTAGGACCACGCGAAAACATCTTTGAAATCTTTTAATAAAGCGACTAAGCGCTCGCGCTCCTCCGAAGACAACGTGGACCCGATCTGGACCAGCCGCGGATCCTTCTCAGTACCAACGTTAATTTGGGTGATTTCATCAACCAGCGGTTTTACAAACCTCTCTTGCTCTTGATCAAGCAAATATTTCAAAATCGGAGGAATTTCTTCCTCGTCGTTTTCGTCGAAATTTTGAAAGTCCTGATTAATACAATAAATTAAAGGCACAGAAAAGTACTCAAAGGCCACAGCCATTCCATTCTCATTAATCACTTCCAAGTCGCCTGATTCCTCTATTACAACAGACTCAAAGAAAAAAGAAAAAGATGACCTAGACAGGACTGTGGCATCCGGGCTGTCACCTCCAGGAATACCGGACTCAGACTCAGACGAGCTGGAACCTGATTCCGACTCCACACACTCGGTGGAATTAGATTCCGGCTTACTACCTGACCCGGTGCTGCTAGATAAGAATCCCTCCTCGTATTGCCAGACGAGGGAGGGTGCGATGGACGCATCCAGAATGTTCGAAGATGGGCTCGCAGCCACTTCATTCCCAATCATGGACACCGAGAAGTTATCCCCCAAGCACTCATGTACGATCGGAGGATCTGAAAGTAGACAAGCCAATGCTACCCCATTTCAATCTCTGTGCTCTCGGAAACCTCCTCCTTGCACTGCTCAACCTCAGCTAGTGGGTCTGTCTGCTCTTCAGCAACATCATCCCCAGACAACTGCAAGTCGAAGAAAATCTCAAATCCTGGCAGTCACCTTTTCTCTACGTTTAGCCATGGCTCTGGGAAGCCGCAGAATGGAAACTCTTCCTCTTCCCGGATAAAGCATTCGTTTAGGGTATCCTGGATAGGCCGATGCATCAACTCATAAGGCTTCCCGATCTGCTTGGCTCTGGCTCTTCCAACCATCTCTTTGCCTTTTCTCACCCAGTCCTCTTTGGTAGGCAGATAACCTAAACCAAAGGTATGCGGGTTGTGCGGCACTTCGGCCGATACTGTAATGCCCTTCTTGCCACTTTTTCCTAGTCCCATCCCAGGGATGTGCTGGAGCTTGTTCATGAGGTACACAGACTATGCGTTAACATATAACCATCATCAATAGCCAAAATGTTCTGTAGGACCCAGGCCTCGGCTAGGGTAAATCCTGACAGGAACACATTCTCCGTGCCATGCTCGATTTCCAGAACTGGTGTAGACACTTCTAGCGGCGGATGGATCGAAGAATTCCTAAAAACTATAGCCACCCCCTTCCCGTGGGGGTATTTCAACATTTGGTGCAGGGTGGAAGAGACCGCCTTCACCTGGTGCAGCCACGGCCGCCCTAGGAGTAGATTAAAGGTTGCGGGAACGTCCAAGACATGAAAGTCAATATCGTGTTGTCCTGGACCAACCTGAGTCCGAATCTTCATGGTCCCCATCACCTTTCTGCTGGTATTATCGTAGGCCCTTATCACCTGGGCAGTTGGCACAAAATCTGTGGGTCTCAACCCGATTGAATATGCCGTCCTCGACGGGCACACGTTAATAGCGGATCCTGTGTCGACAAGAACCACTGGTATCCATTTGTCTCTACACTCCACAGAGATGTATAGAGGTTTGTTGTGGTTTGAGCCCTCAGGCGGCAATTCCTTGTCAGTAAAGGTCAACGTCGGGGAAGCTCCTCCCAGAAAGACCAGCCCTACCAGCTGCTCATGAGTGGCATCTATTGAAAGTTTGGCCTTGTCCATTGCAGAAAGGACAGCTTATCTATGAACTCTCGAGGCCATAAGCAGTCCCCAGATGGAGATGTCTGCTTGTATCTTCTTGAGCTATTTCAGCATAGCCTCCTCCTCGAGTAGCTTTTCTTTCTGCTTGTCTACCTCTTTGTCCTTTTCGGACGCCTTTGGTTGATCTAAGTGCGGGGTTTGAAATACCACCCGCTCCTAGTCATGTGGTTTACTTCGCCAACATACCAGGTATCATCCGGTTGGTTGTTCCCCCAATCTTCATCGGTGTGGGCAAGACAAGTCGTCATCTTCCCATCACATGCCATCGGCAGCCGACAGACACCTGTCTGGCTCCGTTATAACCATTTCTGTGCCCACAGCACATTCTGTTCTTGTGCCCACAACACGTTCTGTTCTTGTGCACACAGCATGTTTTGTCCCCGCAGGGGCTTTGGCCTTTCTGGCCCTCTTAGAATCCTCGATCCTTTCCCGCTCAAACTACTTCAGTGCAGCCTGCTGTTCAGTACCTTCTGTACCCAAACTGCCCGTATTCTGAGCAAAATTCTTAACACCGGTGCTCTCCGGCGGTGCATTCTGATTCCCGGCCCTTCCGGCCACAGCTGATGTCCCCGTCCCTGACGGACCCTGTTTTGGCTGAGGCTGCTCAACAACATCCAGCTCGTCGCTGAGCCACCCGGTAGCTTCTGCTGACCCTTCTGGATCAAACTAGTTGACAGTTATGTCTCTCGGATCCTGTTCGTTGAAAAACTGAAGGTTAGCAATGTCCTCTTCCAGATCCGCTAGGTCATCTAGCCCCTGATTAGGTCCATCCTCGTGTACTACACAAATCTCTGCCCCCATTGGCAATTCCACATTCGACCTAGCCTGGCCTGCTGATGTAATGTAACCGCTCGAGTTGTATATGAAGCTCGCAGACCCCTCAGGCTCTGTATCATTATTCCCATCTGCCTCTACAGTCGACCCAATTTATCTTCGATAGTCACCACCACTATTTCAGGTTGGGCTTGGGAGATGTCCAACATGCATAAGTCAGTGCTGTCAGGAATGAACACCTCCGGCTTGGGTAGGTGAAAGGGGTGACATATATGCTAGGGTCGTATGACACAACCCCAGTTTGGATCAGGTTATGCGTTTAGGAGGTGGAGCTTGGTTATGTGGTGGGGAGAGTGTTGGTTGTGACATTTGGTTTTTCTGGAGGTGCGATCACCTTATTGTCAACAGATCCTAGATTTCGTGATGCAATCTGAAGCACTGGTCAGTGTCGTGACCATGCTGTTGGTGAAAGGCGTAGTACTTCGCCGGGTTATGGGAGAGGGGAAGTTTTTCTGGCAATGGCCACGGCTCTAGGGGCTTCAAGTGCCCTTTCCTGATCAAAACCCCCAAAGCCTTGGACAAAGACATGTATAGTGGGGTGAAGGTTCTTTGGCCTCGGGGTGGAAACTTGGTTGTTTGTGAGCTACTTCCGGACGCACCGGTGAATGGTGTAGCTATAAGGGTTCTTGGGGTGGTGGTGGTGACCATTCCCACATCTGAAGCTCTGGCAGCTGCAGCACTGCTTGTGCTTGCATTCGTACTACGGTTGAATGCCCTCTTGGGCTGCTATCTTTCATAATCAATGAGGCCCTGTTTCATGGCGTCTTCGATCTGCACCCCTATCTCATGCAGATCGGCAAAGGTGGGGAGGGGGAGGACGATCATCTTCTGCATGAGCTTGGGCTAGAGGTTGCGCACAACCATCCGTATTTGGTCCTTGTCGACCGGCCTGATGGTCATCATCGAGGCCTTGGCCCTCCAACGGGTTACGAAGTCGGAGAAACTCTCCTTCGGCTCTTGCCTGGTTGTTTTGAGATCACGAGTTGTGACCTCGATCTACGTGTTGTAGGAGTATTGAGCTACAAAGGCCTCAGCCATCTCCTCCCAATTCCTCTTAACAGAGTCCTCCAGTTTTGCATACCAAATAGCCGCTACACTCGGCAGGGTCCGGCCAAACAGGGAAAGCTTCTGCAATCTGGAGAGGCCCATCAGCCTAAGTATATCCCAAAACAGCCGCAAATGCACCATAGGATCTCCAGACCCGTCGAAACGGTCTATGTGCGGCATTTTAAACTGGTCTGGCAGAGTCACGGCCGAGTCGGTATACCCGTCCTCTATATCCGGGATGGATTTCACGCCCTGAGACTTCTTGAACAGCTTTTCTAGCTTGCTCACTTTTAGTGCCATCGGATCCACCTCGAACTCAAACGGTGTATCCCCCAAGTTGGTCTGTGCTTTGGATAGCTGGGGTAGGATTGGGGGCGGAACCGACCCCGTTGGAATGTCCGTATTTTCCTAGACGTTGGTGGTCTCCCTTAGTATTGGAATTCTTGGTAGGAGAGGAGGTTAGTGCGAAGCAGATGCTTTGGCTTGTTGTGGTGGTTGTTGTTGCTGAAGTCTAGCAATCAACTCTGCTTGTTGGGCCATAACCTCGGCCTGGCATGTGGCAAATTCTGCTTGGCGGGCAGCATCCTGCTACGTGGCTTTGATACTCTCCTGGAGCTGACGCATCATCTCCTCTATACCTGCCATATTATGCTGATCTAGCTGAATAACCGGTATATCTGTCCCTGTAGTAGAAACTGAGACCTCAGCCTAACTATTCACTGGTGGGGTGGACCACTGATCTGGCGACCGCTGTACCGATACACTACGCCTTTTTGACCTCCGTCTAGTAACCGGGGGTAAAGAAAGGAACACTGCTTGTCCGTCTATCAGATCCATGGATCGATTAAGTCTACGACCTCTAACCCAGAGTGCTCGGGGAATATCTGCCTGGTCGGATGCAATAGTGCTAAACTACCTTGCAAAAAAATAAATAAAGCATAATAAGGAAACAAATAACCAGAAAAACGGACAGCATAATGGCTTAAATAAAGACAACACACAGTTGGCAAACACAAGCTGAAAGAATTGTTCTCAACCACCGATCACTGTTCCCAAATCACTGCCCCAAATCTGAATCTGATACCTGCAGGTAAAACTGATTCCCTCAAATACTGATACCCGCAGGCCTGATACCCAGACTTGCAAACTGATACGTGCATTCCTGTAGAGGCCAACTCTAAAAGCACATAACAAGCAAATGAGAGCCAAAACACCCCTATGGAGGGGTAGGGTTTCCCTGTCCTAGTTTCGTCAAGAACTAGGGTTTCACTATGCACACAGCGGTTTCAAACAACCTATAATCGGGTAAGCAACCTGTCCTAGCTTGGAATGGTCACTACAGTTTCCGATATGCACTAGGTCGAATGGTCAAAAAGGGTGCCCCGGTAAAAACCAGGATTTGTGTTCCCGTCGTGGCAGAGCCCGCAACCGGTCAGCCTTATGGCACGCTTCTCAAAGCGGGCCTCCGGCAAACCGTTCAGGAATAGCATACGGCAAACACGGTATCCTAGGCGCACCAATGCACATGCAATGCAAAGAAACACATAAGTGTAGTCAAAACAAGATATCATGAGTTCGAGTCAAGTTCTCTAAATCCCCAGCAGAGTCGTTAGAAACTGTAGACCGCCCGAACGTCACGACTCCGCGCGCGAATGACGTGAAATCCGTTTTGTTCATTAGCTACTACAGTTCGGACTCAATGTCATGGTTCTGAATCTAATCTCGCAAAGTACAATGCAAGACCGATAAATCACCAAAGAGTCCAAATCCGGCAAATCGTTTTGGAAAACTGATTTTTATAAAGAAGTGCCAAACATGGACTGCTTTGCCAATACAGAGTCGCCACCTAAATTTTTATTTTGGGAAATTTAGGAAACCCTGACTCGTGCCTAAGGCCACGTGTCCGTCATCACCAAAGTTGCCTCGGCTCGGGAACTTGGGTACGAGAGGAGAAGGTCATGCAATGAGCACCCCGCTCGCCCGATCAAAGATCGGCCTTTACTAACATGATATTTTGTTTTTGAAAACACATGTGTTCTTATTCCGGTTATTAGCTAGCTTACTACGTGATGCGCACAGCATACAAGTATAGACTAGATCGCCTAAGTTGGAACAAAACATTTCATGTTTGTTTGAAAATGGTTTGAAGTTGCTACTGCAAGTAGGCTAAGACGTGGATTTGCCACCCTCAAGTGGGCTTAGAAAACATGATTTTGCCACCTCAAGTGGGCTTAAAACTCGCATTTCGATGAATTGTTCCAATTCAAGCAATCCAACCTTCATCCACAGGCATTCATGCAGTTAAACACTTAAGCAGTTAGCCTCATGGCAAGCATGCTATCATGGCAACACTCACACTCATGCAAGATGCTAAAGCATAAACACTTACAGTGTACTCCGAGCCAAAACAGAGAACTAGTTAGAAATCATGCATGATCCTAGTTCATGTTTAGATGGCTAATGCAACACATGCAAAAATGCAACTAAAATAGGCTCGGCTATTCTAAAATGGCATATGAGATGCAACTTGATAATCATGTATTCAAGTAGGAATTGAAACACAATGCAGTTAGTATGATGCGCCGAGCCCGGTGCATGCAAGACAGATGAATGATGCATGCATGCAAAGCATAAGTATGCTAATTGAAATATGCCCTAAACTAACCATCGAAAGCGGTTAAGTAAAAGGGAGAAAGACGTGAGATTGGAAGATATTCACACATTCACGCACACTTATTACAAAATTTGCCCTCTCGACGGAGGGTCCGAATAAATAATACAAGCTAGCTACGCTAAGCTATTCTAACTAATCTAAATTAGACTAATTATTACAACACATTTAACTAATTAAGCAAATTAATTAAATTACAAAACCAACTAAGTAAGAAAGGAAAGAAGCTGAATTGAGCTGCCACATCTCTGCCTCGGAATGATGAATGATGCATGCTCAATCACCTCGCTCGGAAATCCGTTGCCATGCCTCATGTTGCCTCTGTTTGCACACTTATGCACCTCTGAAAAATATGCTAGTTTCTGTGATGCTTCTGAACCACCTCATGGACATGCTGAGAGGCCATCGGCCAAGTGGTATGGTCATCGGCCAAGGGATACGGGTCATCGACCACTTTTGAGTCCATCGGCCAAATATTAATAGCCGATCGGCACACTAGATAGCCGATCGGCCATCTCTTCCTGCAAACTGCTCCTTTGCTGCAGCAGAGTACAAACAGAGGCATGACAATACATTTGCAAGAAAATGTTGTGCAACTACACCCCTTATCATGTTTGAAGCTCAAAGGAGTGTAGTGCTCGACTCTCGAGCCATCAATCACGCATTTCGATGCATGATGGCCAAAGAGGCTGAGTCGCGCAATTCAATGTGAATGAAATACACAAAAACACATAAGGGACCTTAACCTCTATCATGTTTGATCAAGAGGCAAGGCATGCACACACAATGCAATGCAACAAGCATGCAACAGCATGCAATGTACCTAGTATGTATCAACAATGCAAGCAACAAGCATGCAAAACACAATGCAACCCAAACATGCAAGTATGATGCAATGTAACAACATTTGAACAACATGCAAAGATGGACTTAAACCAAAATGGACAGATCTCAATCATACCCAAATCAGTGGCCAAAAACACCAAAACTAAAGCACCAAAAGGCAAAACATACATGCACACGTATCGGTCCATAAACTAGGCAACAATGCACAATCCTCAAACATGAGCAAGGTGTGACAAACATGAGAATATGGCAATGAAATAAGCTCTGAAATCATATGAGGAATGATGCCAAATCATGCACATAATACAAGCATGGCATGCTAGGAGGTTCAAAGCATAAGGCTAGCCAAAGATCTTGTACCAAGGCCACATGAATCAAGCCCCAAAGGGCCAAGGACAACCAAAACGGTCCTAGATCATGCCAAAATGAGTCTAAAACATGCATGGACCAAAACCAAAACAAGTCAACATGAAAGGCATAAGGCATAAGGCATAATGCAAGTAAGGTCAACAAAGGGGATTGCATTACACCTATCAAAACCGAACATGGCATGACTTTGACAACAAAAATCAGAGATGCATCATGGTAAAACAAGACCAAAAATACATTGAAATGATAGCCCAAAGGCCTAGGCATAGAGGCATGCACAATGACCCCCTCTTAAGGCATAAAACACCAACTCTTCAAAGCATTGAAAGAATGACAAATGCAAGTGTATGACCATGAAACATGCACTGAAATATCATTTCAAATAATGCCAAATCATGAGAATAGTCTAAGCAATGCATGCTAGTGGACTTGATACACAAAGCTAACAAGCTAGATTGAACCATGGCTATACAAAACAATGCATGCATGACTAAAACAACATCAAACAGAGCTCAAGCATGGTAAAACATGAGGGAAATGTTCTTTGAGTTGAGCCAAAACATGCAAGAATGATGGTCCAAACACAAGATACATGTTATGCTAGCATGCAAGATTGCTCTACAAGTATGTGAAGCATGCAAGATGCTATCAAAACAACTTAAAAAAGAGTTGAAGTATGCTAAAATAACACCAAAAAGTTGCTGAAATGGAACCAAAACATGCTAAGCAAACATGCTACTGTTATGGGCCATTTATACTAGCATACAAGACACAAGGAGAGGGGGATGACCCTCTCCTATTTGGGACCTCAAAACCACCTTTCCACCACTGAAAATTCTCTGGATTTCATTGGTGAGAAGGCCAAAACAAGGTGGTCCCAATAGCTTAAAAGGATGGTTCAAAACAAGGCCAAATAAGGCCTAAAAGGGGGTAGACTACCCCCAACACAAAAGTGACCTTAAACAAACATTACAAGGATGAAAAATCAGAACTTTTTGCAGTAAAAAGTTAAGCTTAAATCAGCATGCAAATAGGTCTAAAAGCTTAAGCCAAACCAAGGGATTAAAAGGTTAGTTTC
>JAPPVO010000003.1:42128146-42150878 GCA_030407325.1 Camellia japonica | reverse complement strand
AAACAAAACCCTGATCTCTACTGCACTCAGGTGGGGTAGATAAGGCCCTCTGTACTGATTGCTGAACTGATGCCTTCTGCCTAGCTGTCCTCCGTCTAGTAACCGGGGGTAGAGAGTGGTACACTGGTTGTCCGTCTACCCGATCCTCAGATCGATAGAGTCGACGACCTCTAGTCCAGAGTCTTGGGGAATATCTACTGAATCAGAAGCAATTGTGCTCAACTACCTAGCAAAAAGATAATTAAAACGTATAAATAAACAGACAATTGGACAGCGTAACGGCGTAAAATAAACATACAACACACGGTTGGGTATCATAATATGCTGCCAATAAGCTGAACACACTGTGCCTCAAATACTGACCACTGTCTCCCGAAATCACTGCCCCAAAATACTGGATCGGGTATCCACAGATATAACCGGTTCTCTGAAATACTGATACTGATGCCCTCAGGCCTGATACTCAAACTTGCAAACTGATGTGTGCGTTCCTGTAGAGATACACTCTAAAAGCACATAGCAAGTAAATGAGAGCCAATACACCCCTATGTTGGGTAGGGTTTCCCTGTCCTATTTTGTCAGGAGCTAGGGTTTCACTACGCACGCAGCGGTTTCAATCAACCTAACATCGGGTAAGCAACCTGTCCTAGTTGGAATGGTCACTACGGATTCCGAATATGCACTAGGTCGAATGGTCGAAAAGGGTGCCCCGGTAAAACCGGGTTTGTGTTCCCAAACTGGCAGAGCCCGCAACCGGTCAGCCTTATGGCATGCTTTGACAAAGTCAAGCCTCCGGCAGAACCGTTCAGGAATAGCAGATGGCCAACACGGTGTCCTAGGCGCACCAATGCACATGCAATGCAAAGAGACACATAAATGGAATCAAAACAGGATATCACGAGTTCGAGTCAAGCTCTCTAAATTCCCCAGCAGAGTCGCCAGAAACTGTAGACATCCTCGAACGCCCCGGGAGGATGAGTCCTGTTCTTCATTTGGGTTACTACAGTTCGGACTCAAATTGTCACGGTTCTTAATCTTGAACCAAAGAGTCCAAATTCGGCAAATCGTTTTGAGAAACAAATTTTTGAAAAGAAGTGCCAAACATGGACTGCTTTGCCAGATACAGAGTCGCCACCTAAATATTTTTTATGGGGAAATTTAGGAAACCCTGACTCGGTGCCAAAGGCCACGTGTCCGTCATCACCAAAGTTGCCTCGGCTCGGGAACTTGGGTACGATTGGGGAAGGTCAGCTATGAGCACCCCCTCTCGCCCGGTCCGAAGACCGGCCTCTACTAACCGTGATATCTGATTTTGAAAACGTTATGTGTTCTTATTCCGGTTATTAGCCTAGATTTACTATGTTATGCGCACAGCAAACAAGTATAGACCGAATCGCCCAAATTGGAACAAAACATTTCATATTTGTTTTGAAAATGGTTTGCTACTCGTAAGTAGGCTAAAATGCAGATTTTGCCACCCTTAAGTGGGCTTTAGAAAAGATGGTTTTGCCACTATCTGGTGGGCTTAAAACTCACAGTTTTAATGCATTATTCCAATTTAAGCAATTCGACCTCCATCCACAGGCATTCAAGCAGTTATATCACATAAGCAGCTAGCCTCATAGTAATCATGCAATCATGGCAACACTCACACGCATGCAGTATGCTAAAGCATAAAAGCTTACCTAGTACTCCAAGCCAAAATAGAAACTAGTTAGTAATCACATGCATGATCCTAGTTCATGTTGAGATGGCTAATGCATCACAGGCAAAATGCAGCTATAATGGGCTCGGCTATCCTAAACATGGCATGTGAAATGCGACAAATAACACGTATTCAATTTGGAATTGAAATACGATGCAGTTAGCATGATGCGCCGAGCTCGGTGCATGCAAAACAGATGAATGAATGCAAACATGCTATCATACTGTATGCTAATTTAAATATGCCCTAGTCTACCATCATAAGCAGGTAAATAAAAGGAAAGAAAGACGTGGGGTTGGAAGACATGCACACACACGCACCCACACTTATTACAGATTCGCCCTCGCTCGGAGGGACCGAATAAATATTACAGTCCAAATAAATAATACCAAATTAATTATTACAAAACTTCTAATTAATTAACAACATTGAGTGTAAATAAGGTGGCCTCAGCCCTGCCTCGGGATGCGCGAATGATGCATGCTCGAGTCTGTCTTGCCCGGAAAACCCGTGCCATGCTACTGCTGCCTCTGTTTTACACTGCCCTGTCTCTCCAAAGACTGCCAAAGTCTTGGGACATGTTCCTTGCACACTGTATAATACCATCGGCTGGAGGAAATGCCCACCGGCCATAGAGAATTTCCGTCGGCTGCTGATGAATTTATCGGCCATTCACCAATGGCCGGTCGGCACTTAATGCTGCCGGTCGGCAGAAACTTCCTGCAGAAGACAGTTTTGACAGCAACAGAGGATAGGTAGTGCATGGCATAGAATTTCAAGCATATATAGGCATGGCCATGTTCCCTATCATGTATTGAACTCAGGGGAGCATGGCCCTTGATCCTGGGCCACCAATTGTGCATGATGACCTAAGAGACCAAACTTGCCACTCAATGTAAAATGCATGCGACATACAAATGAGGACCAAGACCCTATCATGTCGAAGTCAAGGGCCCCGGTGACCGAGAGTTGAGATGTGTTTTGTCACTTGAAGTACAAACACCCCTCGCCCCTCACACTTGGTTTGACACCCCAAACTAAGCAATGCAATGCATGTTATGCAAACATGGCTCGACAATGCATCCTAAGGCTAAGAGGCAAGGCATGCCAAATGCAATGCAACCTATCATGGCAAGTATGCAATGCTAGACATGCAAGATGCAAATACAATGCAAACAAGGACAATCTAAGCAATAGGATCAACATGCCACAACACCTAGTGAAGCAATCATGCAAGGAACATGAAACAAGCATGCAATAGTGGGCTTAAACCATAAAGGGGCAGACCTCAATCCACCCCAAAACAGTGGCCAAAAGTGCCTCGAGTGATGAACAAAATGCACTACAAACATGCAAGTCGAAAGGGCCCGAAGCTAAGGCACAACAAAGGGTATTCCACTACCACTAACCCAAACAAGCATGGCATGAACTATACAACCAAAAACAGAATTTTAGCATGCAAAATGAGCTCCAAAACTCACACACATGACATCCCAAATGACCCAAACACATAGGCATACACAATGCGCCTTCCAAGGCACACAAGAACAACCTTTCAAGGCATGAATGGGATGATAAATGCAATCATACAAGCATGATTTATGGACTGAAATATGATCCTAAATGATGCCAAATCATGAGGATGGTCTAGGCTAAGCATGCTAGAGGCCAATATACTCAAGGCTTATAAGCCAAAACACAAAGAGATGACACCAAACATGGCAAGCATGACTGAAACAATGGCCAACAGACCTTAAACATAATAAAATGATGCTAATATCTTCATGAAGTTAGGCTAATCCATGCAAGAACCATGACCTAAGCACAAGATGCATTTCTAGACCAAGTAGAGGAATGCAAAGCAAGTATAACATGCATGAAAGAGGCCAACAAACCCACATGAGAAAGAGGTAAAATATGCTCCAAAACATCCAAATAAGCCTTGAAATGAAGCCATACAAGACTAGACATGCATGCTACCTTGTAAGCCAAGAATATGCAAAAATGAAACACAAAGGGAAAAGGGGTGTCCCTCCCCTATGCAAGACTTCAAACCATCTTCTTCACCACTGAAAATCCACTGGATTTCAGTGGTGAGAAGGCCAATACAACAAAGCAAACAAAGCTTAATGAAAAGGCACCAAAAGGAGGCCAAAAGAAGCCTAAGAAGGGGAGCTTGACCCCAAACCACAAAACACCCTTAATGAAAGTTCTTAAGAAAGAAAATATAAGACTTTTTTATGTTATTCACAAAGCCTAAATCAGCAAGAAAGACAGTAAAAAAAACATAAAAAAGCAAAAATGGGGAAACTAAAGCAAAAGTCTCACCCTTGAAGAACACCTCAAGAACAGCCAATGCAGCCCTCCTCTTCTGATCAAAATCAGTCCAAAAGCTCAAGAATCAACCCTCAAAGCCTCTCAATCTCGGAGCAAGGTGTAATGGTGTGTGTATTAGTGCAAAAGTAAGGTCAAAATGCACTTTTAGGCCTAGAAACACACGCACAAGAGAGAGAGAGGAAAATATAGAGAGAGGAGTATATGACCGATATAGATACAAAAGCTCTGGTTTTTGTTCAAAATGGCTAACCCTTGACAATGGAGGAGGTGGGATGCTTAAATAGGCAAAATAAAAGGGTCTAGGCTTCTCCAAGAAGCCATATAAAAGGGGCAAAGGGTGCAAAGGGGTCCTGGCTTCCTGTGGAAGCTAGGACAGCTGGCCAAGCTTCCCCAAGAAGCTTGGCCAAAAAGGGTCAACCTTCTAGAAGGTTAGGGGGTTCAAAGGCTCAAACCAGCCACAAGCTGCACGGGGAGTGGTGATGATGCATTCCAGCTAGCACAGCTGGCATGCACCATGCCTCAAAGGTGCAAAGGAGTCAAACCAGCCAGCAAAAATGGTCACCGGCAAAATAAAGTGCCGGTCGGCCAAATATAGTGCCGACCGGCCATTGGTGTTAAGAAACCATGGCCGGTGGCACCCATAAACGGCCGGTGATGCAAGGGAGGGGCCGGTGGGATGTGGGGATGGCCAATAAGCCACTCCCTACCCTTCAAGGCAACAACACAAGTGTTTGGTGCAAGACCAAACACAAACAGCCGAGTCAAGAGGTCCTGAGGCAAGGTGCGCAGCCAAGGCTTCCGGGAACTCAAGACGAACACAATCATGGATAATCACCGAGTGTTCAAGCGGTGACGTCCAAGTCTTGAGGCCGGTCAAAAATGGGGTGTCTACACGCACGTCGATCGGCATCGGGCTTTTGGAGTTTAGCGTTAATGAAATCGCCTCGAGGGCGCTGCATGCATTACGAATAAATGGAGTGGGCTCTTCGCGCCAGTGATTCAACTTATTGTGTTCAGACTCAATTTAAACCAGTTTGTTGTGTAAGGTTAGATAAGTGCGAATGTCAAATAGACTGTTCTTCAACAGCAGAGGAGAAGGGCGAACATTGGCTGACACTGAAATGAATCGTAGTAGCGAGCCCACACGCACGGGAGGTAGGACGTCCAGGGAACGGGAAAAACGTCAGCCCCTAAGTCATCGAAGCAGATCACCCCGAAAGGAAAATAGCAACGGGGAAGCTCCCCGCGACCGCGACCGAGAAATGAGGCCGACACGACGCCGCGACCATTGAGTTTTGCGGTTTTTGTGGAGAATAAACCGATGACGGAGGCAGATTCTATTATCAATGACACAGGTGTAGCAGTCGAGTTCGCTCGACAGATTTTTCCACTGGAAGTCCAGCAGTCGATGGTTGGTTGATAGGATTTTGAAGTATTTCGAGAGGGCATCCATGGAGCAGTGAGAGGGCTGTACACCGCCTATGAAGTTGGCATGCGTCTGCGCACCACGCGGCGGGAGATAGAGAAGAAGGACGAACGAATTTGAAACTTGGAGGCTCGTGTGGAGAAGGCCGAGCGCGAGCTAAGGAAGGCCCAAACGGTCGAGCCGCGTGCAGCCGAACAATCCAACCCGGTCGTTGATGAAAGAGTGACCCAACGGCTATTAAGCCATGCAATTGCCGATCGAGATATGGCAAGTATGTTCACACTAGAGAATGCAAAGGCCGCAGCCTATGAACGAGGCTTCCACGAGGGCCAGAAAGTTAGGATAGAGAAGACCAAGGAGAAACTCGCAGAGGAGGTTTGCCGATGCCAGAATCGGGGCTTTAGGCATGGGTGGATTAAGGCTCTCGAAGCCTCAGAGGCACTCAAGGAGCAGAAGTTGAATCGGCGTCGCCATTATATCAACGTCATCACTTTCCTTTTGGCGCTTTCGAAATTGAGAAGAGCGATGACGAGGGTGATGCCGAATAGAATTGAATATATATTGTAAATGCTCCAACACAGATTGGGCGTCAGCTATGTATCTATTGGCTAATTTAAAAAATATTTTATTTAAATGTTTGTGTTCATTTTGAATGTTTACATGCTTAATTAGGCATCTCATTTCGAATGTTTGCATGTTTTAATCTGTTTATGCGGTTGCACCGGCCCAACTTAATTAAGCATTTCATTTTGAATGTTTGTATGCTTTAGTGTAAATAGTTTTTTCCGGCTCAACTTAACGAAGCATTGCACTTTGAATATTTGTATGCTTTAACCTTCGTCGTGAAGGGCGCTTCGAATCCGGAGTCTTATTCGGCCCAAATGTGTTATGCACAACTGGGGCTCCGAATTCGGAGGCTTTTTGTCGGCCAATCGTGATATCTACGAAGGGCACTCCAAATTCGGAGTTTTCTTTGGCCCATAAGTGTCATGCACGAATAGGGCTCTGAATCTGGAGGCTTAATCGGCCCAAATTTGTCATGCACCCATGGGGCTCCAAATCCGAAGACTTAATCAGCCCAAAGGTGTCATGCACCAAAGGGGCTCCGAATCCAAAGACTTGACTTGGCCAATCGTGATATCCACGAAGGGCACTCCGAATCCGAAGGCTGAATCAGCCCAAAGGGGCTTCGAATCCGGAGACTTAATCGGCCCAAAGGTGTCCTACACCAAAAGGGCTCCGAATCCGAAGACTTAATCGGCCCAAAGGTGTCATGCACCGATGGGGCTCCAAATCCGGAGACTTGGGCAATCATGATATCCACGAAGGGTGCTCCCAATCCGGAGGCTTAATCGGCCCAAAGGTGTAGTGCACCAAAGGGGCTCCGAATCCGGAGACTTAATCGGCCCAAAGGTGTCATGCACCGATGGGGCTCCGAATCCAGAGACTTGACTTGGCCAATCGTGATATCCACGAAGGGCGCTCCGAATCTGGAGGCTTAATCGGCCCAAAGGTGTCGTGCACCAAAGGGGCTTCGAATCTGGAGACTTAATCAACCCAAAGGTGTCATGCACCGATGGGGCTCCGAATCCGGAGACTTGACTTGGCCAATCGTGATATCCACGAAGGGCACTCCAAATCCAGAGGCTTAATCGGCCCAAAGGTGTCTGTAGACACCCCATTTTTGACCGTCCTCAAGACTTGGACATCACCGTTTGAACACTCGGTGATCATCCATGATAACGGTCACATGCGTTATCATGCATCTCAAGAGCCGTGCTTTGTCGCGCATTTCAAGTATTATCTACATTATCATGCATCTCAAGAGCCGCGCGTTGTCACGCATTTCGAAATCATGCATTGTCATGCATTTCAAGCGACTTGCGTTGTCGCGTATTCCATGCAACATGCATTTCAAAAAATAATAATAAATACAAAAAAAACACATGCATCATTTGCATTTCAAAAAACAAAAAACACACATGCATATGTCATGCTTTTCGCTGTAAATAGCATGCATTTTCATGCATATGTCATGCATTTCATTGTAATATAGTGCATATGTCATGCATTTCACTGTAAATATTGTATCCATTCCATTGCATATTGTATATATTGCATTGTAGCTTGCATGCATTCATTGCATCACCTCCATCTCGGGTTTGCGCCTTTCCTTGTTGAGCTTGGTCTGGTATGTGCCCATACTTTTCACGCCTATACACTCATAGTTCTATATGACCGTTCTATGTTAGACGTGGTTTGTTTGTGTCCATGCCTTTCCTAGGCAAGATACGGTTTGGCTGTAGACCTTAATCCACTATATCCATTCCATTGCATATTGTATATATTGCATTGTAGCTTGCATGCATTCATTGCATCACCTCCATCTATGGCTGGCGCCTTTCCATGTTGAGCTTGGTCTGGTATGTGCCCATACTTTTCACGTCTATACACTCATAGTTCTGTATGACCGTTCTATGTTAGACGTGGGTCGTGTGTGTCCATGCCTTTCCTAGGCAAGATTTGGTTTGGCTGCATGCCATATCCATTGTATATATATTACATTTGTAGTGTAATTTTTGCATCCAGCATTAGGATCATTGTTCTTTCGTTAGCGGGTCGTTTCCCCACTTATGTCATTCCGCCCAATTACTTGTTCTTGTGTTCGTCTACATTACTCATAGTTCTGTATGACCTTTTCTATGGTAGACGGACTTTGCATCTCCATCAATCTATTTGACATTTGTGTGGTTTTGAACCGCTCATGATTTGATCATGATTCAATTGCATTGCATTTTCATTTGCATTATTATACATAGTTTGTATATATTGCATATCATTTTGCATTCATTTTGCATGTTATGCATGTTGCTAACAACATCGTACCTGTTAAGTTTTCTTTCTTTTTCAGGCACGATATTGTATGTATGGTTCATTTGAAGCTGGTGCGGCGCAACCAGACGAACCGGACAAGTATTGTATCCTCCGAGTGAGACGTATTGAGAATTGCATACTTCTCTTACATCCTTTATGCATTGTAGTGTAGTTGGATTTGTGTTTGATTGCTTAAAACTGTCGCATGTTATGCTTCGTTACAGCTTTCTTTGCATCATCATAAGTTATGCTCGGCTTCTTGCATTGTCAGTTGCATTTTGCCCCTACCTTCAGGCGCATATCTTTATCTGCAGCATGTGTGCTTTGTCCAAGCCTTCGGCCTTGTCAAAAATGGGTCGTCTCTGGGCTTTGACAATCACTCCCGTCATTGTTATGACTTTCGAGTTCTGTCAAAGAGGGGCAACTGTAGACACCCCATTTTTGACCGTCCTCAAGACTTGGACGTTACCGTTTGAACACTCGGTGATCATCTATGTTTGTGTTTGTCTTGAGTTCCCGGAGGTCTCGGCTACGCGCCTTGCCTCAGGATCTCTCGACTCGACTATTTTGTGTCTGGTTTTGCACCAAACACTTGTGTTTTGCCTTTGAGGGGTAGGGAATGGCTTGTTGGCCACCCCCACACATCACTGGCCATGGCTGAGGCCACCGGCTGTGTTTTTGTTGCCACCGGCCAAATGTTTGGCCGGTCGGCACTATAGATGCCGGCCGGCCATCTTTTTTGGTCAAATTGCATTTTTGGCCGGCCGACTACTGTGCATCTGCTTTTGCAGATATTTTTATGCCAGTTGTGCCAGCTGGCATACACTTTGCTCTCCATACACATGTATAGGGATCTTCCTCTTGTTAGCTTGCCTTAGAAGCTTTACAAGATTGGATTGTCTATAAGAGGAGGTCTCTTCTCCCTCTTTTAGGTTAGACAACATTTTCAAAGAGCTTTGAGTTCTAGGGTTAGGGTTTGTATATATCCTATCTCTATATCTCTCTTTGTGTATTTGTGTGTGTTTAGCCTTACTATTACACACAAACACCCACCATTACACCTTATCTTGGTTGCTGAGGGGCCAAAGGTCTGTTCTTGGTGTTCTTGGGTGGTTTTGAGCTCAAAGAAACAGCTGGACCATCATTTGTGAAGAGGGTCTTCAAGGGTAACATTCTTGCTCTTTTTACCCTATTTTTGCATAGCTTTTTTGACTACCTTGCAACTGTTTTTAGACTTGGTGTATAACATATAAAAGTCTTATTTTTTCCTACTCTAAATAGTTGTTTAATAGTGTTTTGAGCTTTGAGGTTGTTTGACCCCTCTTAAGCCTTGTTAGGCTCCATTTTTGTGCATTTTTGGTGTGCTCTGGGACCATTGTGTTTGGGCCTCCTCACCACTGAAATCTTGAGGGATTTCAGTGGTGAGGATGGTGCCTTGAGGTCCCAAGAAGGAGAGGGCCACCCCCTCTCCTTATTGTCCTTGAAAAGGGCCATTATTGCCTCATGTGTGAGCATCTAATTTAGGTTCATGTTGGCCATGTCCTAACTGATTTTTGTGCTTATTATGTCATAATATAGCTCTATTTTTGCTTGGTTTAGGTACACCATGCTTGCTTAGCATACATGCCTTGTAATGCCATGTTTAGGCCTTAACATGCTTTAGGTTTTGATCCTTGTTCTAGCATGATTTTGGCCAAGCTTTGTGAAGCTTTTGTGTTTGTTTTAGCATGCTTAAGTTTTTGTTTTGGTTGTTTTGGTCGACCATGACATGCTTAGTATAGCCACCTTGCATTTTGGCTTGTTAGCCTTAGGTGTGTGAGTATGTAGCATGCTTTACTTGCCTTGTTTCAGTGGTTTGGAACCACTTGTAGCATCATTTCAGTCCTCATGGTATGCTTGTATGCTTGCATTTGATGCCCCTTTAATGCTTTACAAGGTTGTTGTCATATGCTCCATGTTTGGCCCCTTATGTATGCTTGCATGTTTAAACCCTTAGATGCCATCTAGGTGCATCCTTAGCATTGTTTAGGTCTGTCCTTGGACCTGTTTTAAGTCCTCTTAGCCTTGTGAAGCTTGGTTGACTTAGCCATGGTTTAAGCCTCTCGGCTTGCCTTAAGTACTTGGACCATTATTGCATGCTTTGCTTGTTTTGATTAGCTGGTTTGGCACCTCTCCTTCATGATTTTCAGAGCTTTCTATGCATGCCATATGTCCATGTTTTCTCTTTTAAGTGTGCTTAAAGGTTACTTGTTTGATGCTTAAGTGTTGGTCCATTTGCATGCATGTTTGTATGTATGATTCCCTCATTTCCATAGCATTGGCCACTGTTTTAGGCTTGTTTGAGGGCTGCCTAAATTAGTTTAAGTCCACCCCTTAGCATGTGGTTACATGTTTGCCTTATGCCTTGCATGCCTAAATACACATTGCATGTCCATGTTGCACACTTAGCCTCCATGCCTAGGTTGCATTCCATTTGCATGCATGCTTCACCTCTTGAGTTGAGTATGATAGAGGTTGAGCTTCTTTGTTCGATTACGTGCATTGCATTCCATATCAAAATGCATACTTGGTTTCTTGGGCCATCACGCATTGAAATGCGCGATTGGTGGTCCGAGAATCGAGGCCCATCCCCCTTTGAGTCATGAATTGATAAGGAGTGTGGTTGGTGCATACATTGCTTGAAATGCATTGCCATGCTATGTTTTGCCCTCTGCTGCTGTCAAAAACAGATTCTGCAGGAAGCTTCGGCCCGGCCATCTTAGTGCCGATCGCCATCTCAGTGGCCGGTGACCATTCCCCTTGGCCGGTGGCCATTCCTCCTAGCCGTGGTGTTCCACAGTGTGCAGAGAACATCCTGGACTTGTGCAGCTTCAGAGGAGGAACAATCAAAGCAGAGGCATCTTGTGCATGGCAGTGGCTTTCCAGCGGAGCCGAGCACGCATTGCATTGGGCCCTCTTCCCGAGGCTGTTTACTGTTTTAATTAGCTTAGTTAATTTGCTTAACTAGTTAATTGTCTGTAATATTTTAATTAGCTTGTAGGTTAATTAATTGTATTATTCTTTCGGTCCCTCTGAGCGAGGGCAATTTGTAATAAGTGTGGGTGCGTGTGTGCATGTCTTCCAACCCCCACTTCTTTCTCCCTTTTACTTACTGCTTTTGATGGTTAGTATTAGGACATGTTTAATTTAGCATACCTTATGCTATGCATGCGTGCATCATTCATCAGTATTGCATGCACCGGGCTCGGCGCATCATGCTAACTGCATAGTATTTCAAATCTAACTTGAATACATGCTATCTGTGCATTTCACATGTCATCCTTAGATTAGCCGAGCCTATTCTAGTGACATTTTGTAAGTGTTGCATTAGCCACTTAACATGGACTTGGATCATGCATGATTGCTAACATGTTCTTTGTTTTGGCTCAGAGTACGATGTAAGTATTTATGCTTTAGCATCCCGCATGAGTGTGAATGTTAACATGACAGCATGCTTACCATGTGGCTAGATGCTTATGTGATCTAAACTGCTTGAATACCTGTGGGTGAAGGTTGGATTGTTTGAGTTGGAACAACTCGTTGAAATCCGTGTTTTAGCCTACTTGCGAGTAGCAAATCTCAAAGCGTTTTCCAAACAAACGGATATGCAATGCTTCGTTCCAAATTAGGCGATCTAGTCTATACTTTTGTGTTGTGCGCATCACATAGTAATTCTAGCTAATTAACCGGAATAAGAACACATAACGTTTTCAAAAACGGATATCATGGTTAATAGAGGCCGATCTTCGGATCGGGCGAGAGGGGGTCTCATAGCTGACCTTCCCCATCGTACCCAAGTTCCCGAGCCGAGGCAACTTTGGTGATAATGGACACGTGGCCTTAGGCAAACGAGTCAGGGTTTCCTAAATTCCCCCATTAAAAAATATTTAGGTGGCGACTCTGTATCTGGCAAAGCAGTCCATGTTTGGCACTTCTTTCAAAAAAAAATCTGTTTTCTCAAAACGATTTGCCGGATTTGGACTCTTTGGTTCAGATTTAGAACCGTGACGATTCGAGACTTGACTTGGCCAATCGTGATATCCACGAAGGGCGCTCCGAATCCGGAGGCTTAATCGTCCCAAAGGTGTCGTACACCAAAGGGGCTCCGAATCCGAAGACTTAATCGGCCCAAAGGTGTCATGCACCAAAAGGGCTCTGAATCTGGAGACTTAATCGGCCCAAAGGTGTCATGCACCAAAAGGGCTCTGAATCTGGAGACTTAATCGGCCCAAAGGTGTCATGCACCGATGGGGCTCCGAATCCGGAGACTTGACTTGGCCAATCGTGATATCCACGAAGGGTGCTCTGAATCCAGAGGCTTTTGAACTGAATTGCGCGATAGCGAAACGGGAAACTTTGCATTGCAAAAATGAAATATGTACATGGTGAACCATTCAAACTTAGTATCATTCCCCATAGGTCGGGTTTAATGATAGAATTTACGCAAGTGCGTTGAATTCCAAGGCCGTGGCAGACTCCTTCCAGACATGTCTTTCAGCCGATATGACCCTACTCCCGCGATTGAATCGATATGATAGGGGCTGTCCCAATTAGGACCCATTTTCCATCAGCCGGTTTCCTGGAAGCTGGAAGTACTTTCTTCAGGACCAACTCTCCTAGTGTGTAGCGGCGCAGCTGAACACGTTGATTATATGACTTAGCAAGCTGCTGCTGATACCGTGCCATGGATACAAGGGCACGATCTCTTCGTTCTTCAATCAGAATCAAGTCCAAGGCTAGCATCATGTCGTTTCGGCCCATATCAAAAACTTTTGATTTCAAGGTTGGGAGGCCAATTTCCAGGGGTATGATTGCCTGGGTTCCAAAGCATAAAGCAAACGGCGTTTCCCCAGTGGATCGCCTCGGCGTAGTTCGATGAGCCCACAATACACTCGGCAATTCTTCGACCCATTTGCCTTTAGCTTTCTCCAGCCTCTTCTTGATGCCGTCCAAGATGGATTTGTTAGAGACTTCGGCTTGACCATTGCTTTGTGGGTAAGCCGGTGTGGAAAAGTAAGGCCGGATACCATACTTGCTGCATAGCTCTCGGTAGACACCACAATCAAACTGGGTGCCATTGTCTAAGATAAGTGCTCTTGGAATGCCGAATCGTGTTATGATATTTTTCCATACAAAGTGCTTAATATCAACATCTCGAATGTGAGTTAGTGCCTCCGCTTCGACCCATTTTGTGAAGTAATCTGTCGCGACAATCAAGTATCGCTTGTTCCCTGGGGCCCTCGGCAATGGTCCGACGATATCAAGTCCCCACTGGGCGAACGGCCAGGGACTGGTGATAGAGCTTAACTCTTCAGCAGGCAGATGGGTTAAGGGGGAGAACTTCTGGCATTGTTCACATTTTTTCACATAACATTCGGCATCTGCTCTCATTGTTGGCCAATAATACCCCTGTGTTACAGCTCGATGGGCCAAAGGGCGCCCGCCAGAATGGGCACCACAGCTACCTTCATGTATTTCAGTCAGGAGTTCCTCAAATTTATCCGGATGAACGCATTCTAAGTATGGGCCAGAAAGGGATTTTTTATAAAGCTTTCCTTGCGGATCCAAGTAGTATCGCAGGGCTTTGTTTTGCAGCTTGTGTGTGTAGACACCCCATTTTTGACCGACTTAAGACTCAGACGTCATCAATTGAGCGCTTGGTGATGTTGCATATTGTGCTCGTTCTGAGGTTGCGGAGTCCGGGCTACGAGCCTTGCCTCTGGACTTCCGGACTCTTTTGTGCTTTGTCTCGGTTTGCGAACCAGGCTCGGTTTTTCTCTGTTTTCTCTTCCTGAAGGAGAGAGAGGTCTCGTAGATCATCTCTCAATGGCCGTAGGCTACATTTCGTGGCCATAGGCCATTTTGCCCATTTCGGAGCCCGTTCCCGGTTTTCGGAGCCGTCAGGCCGTGTGCCTCGGTTCGGGACCGCCTAACCACCTCTGTTTGCCCGGTTTTTGGCATGTATCTTATTTACTCCCCTTTTTAGGGACACTGTGGTCCGAGAGACCAACTTCGTGGTCGTGCACCACTCCCGGTGCCTAACAGCCCACTTTCGGGGCCTCGAACTGCGTGTTTCGGCTCCCGAACCTTCATTCTACATTTTTTGGGCTCCGACCCAAACTTGAGATAGTCATATTTTGAGGTCCTTTTCATGTTTGATTAAGGACCTCTTACTGTTTGACATCTCCATCTGTCACTTGCCTTTTTCCCTTTTTTGGCCTTTTTGCACGTATTTTAGGGTACTTGTTGGGCTGCGTTGGGACTTGGGCGCGTAAACTACAAAGTGTCTTATTTTGAGCCCCTCTTCAACTGTTGTTGAGGAGGCCTCTCGCCATTGAAACCCGTAGCTACCACTTTCCCTTTTGCCATTTTTTGGCGGTGAACTTGATATTTGCCTCCCTTTTTTCCCCATCTATTTCCCCTCTCATTGTTTGTCTATATACACAGCAGCCCAGCTGTGATTATAGGGTTAGAAAAATCTGATTTGGGAGCTCCTCCCATACATCTCTCTCTCTATATTTAAAACACCAAAATCATCCAAGTTTCTACACCCCCCCCCTTCATCACCACCTAGCACCACCACCACTCACCATTTCCAGCTGAGCAAGGAGGGTCTTCCAGTAGCTAAAAGGAACCATTTTTCAGTCTTAGAAGCAGCCAAGGTCTTGGTCTACAAGGGTAAGCACTCATTTTCCCTTTGAGCTCCATTCTTGTACCATTTTTTATCCTCTTTGTTGTGGTTTTGAGCTCCGACCCCTACTGAAAGGGGGACTCTTTTGGCCATTTCTTGTTTTGTTGTTAAGGGCTCAACCCTGTTTGAGCCCTCCCTAGTGCACTTGCTTCAATACTCCTTGATATGCCACATTTTTGCATGGAATTTCTGACCTGCGTGTGATCTGTTTTTGAGCATAATGTAAACTGTAAGTAGGCTCATTTTGAGCCCTTCTTCAACATTGAAGAAGGGCTCAACCCTGTTTGGCCTCTCTATCATGCACTTGTTTCATAATCTCTCATATTTACCGTAAAATTGCGATGATTTGTTTAGCTTCTGTGTGATCTGTTTCGGAGCATGTCATGAACTTTGAATGGGCTTATTTTGGGTCCTCTCTACAACATTGGTAGAAGCGATCAACTTTGTTTGGGGGTCTCCATGTTATATACTTGTCATTATATCCCTCATTGACCCCCATTCTTACATGCTTTGTTAAGCCTATCTGCTTCTGTTTTCGGCCATGATCAGGTCTGGAAAGAGTCATATTTTGGCCTTCTTGTCATATTTTGTTTAAGGGTCCAAGCTGTTTGATGAATGTTTGGCATATCTCATGTTATAACCCTTTGTTGGCTTCAATCTTGCATCACATTTTTGCCATATTTATATGCTGATTTGAGGGTTGTCATAAACTGTAAATGTGCATTTTTTTAGTCCCTCTTCAGTATTGTAGAAGGGAATTTTTTCAGTTTGGGATTTGCATATACCACTTGTTTCAATACCCCTCTCTTGACCCCATTTTGCATGCAATTGTTGCCCTATCTATGCTTACTATTTGGCCATGTTTTTACTGTAAAATGCTATTTTTGGGGCTGCCTTGCTACTGTTTTGCATGTCATTACCAATTTTGCATGTTTAGTATAAGCCGTAGGCCATTTCGGGCGCTTAATATCGCATTTCGGGACCATTCCGTGCATTTGGTGTCATTTCACATCATTTCGGGCCTGTTTTCCCCCTCATTTAGCTGCTGAAATTTCATTTGCATGTTTGCATATCATTTCCTGTGTCATTTCATGCCTTAGGGCCATCGCCTCGGTTTGCGTGCCCGTGTGCACGCACTTCGAGGCACTTCATTTTTTTATCCAATGGCCTTTTATGTGAGTGTGGCTGAGACCCGCTTATGTTAGTGTAAGTCCATGTTGCATTGTATATGCCATTTTAGTCTCATTGCATTGCGTATGCCATGTCTTCGGTTCGCGTTGCATACGTGCACGCATTCCGAGCGTCCCATTTTCATCTCATGGCCGCTGATTCTGGCATGCTTGCGAGTTATCCATGTTAGTTTAAGTCCATCATTGCATTGCACGTTCATATTCATGTTTCATGCCTTGCCATGCTTTGATAGAGTGGCATTCGTGCCTTAGGATCGGTCCTCGGTTTGCGTGCATACGTGCACGCGTTTCGGGAATCTCTTTTTCCTCTAATGGCCTCCTTGTATTGGTGTAAGCCCATCTTGCATTGTGTATGCCATGTTCAATGCGTTGTGCATGTTATGTTGTTAGCATCGTTATGCCACGTAGTTGCATCGCATGTTTGCGTACTTAGCCGCCATGCCTAGGTTGCATTTCATTGAACATGCATCCCTTGCCTCTTGACTAATCATGATAGGGGTTGGGGCCCTTTGATTTGTTTTGTGCATTGCATTCCATTTGATATCAAAGTTGCTAACTTGGCTTTTGGGCCATCATGCATTGAAATGTGTGATTGATGGCCCGGGGGTCGAGGGCCATACTCCCTTGAGTCCATTACATGATAGGGAGTGTGTCCATGCATACATTTGCCTAGAAATTCTATACCTGCACTACTGGTCTGCTGTTGCTGTCAAAACTGTCTTCTGCAGGAATTTTGTGCCGACCGGCAGTATAAGTGCCGACCGGCAATGTATTTAGTGCCGATAGCTTCATTTCCAGCCGGTGGACTTTATACACGGCCGGTGGACATTCCATCCAGCCGATGATGATTCTTAGGATACAGGGAGCCTATTCTGGGACTTTTACAGTCTTCCAGAGAAGCAGAACAGTAAAAGCAGAGCCAACAGTGCTATGGCAGCGAGTTTCCAGGCAAAGCCAATCCGAGCATGAGTGCATCCCTCTTCCGAGGCCTTTTACTGCTTTCAGTAGTTTAATTAATTTGTTAATTAATTAAGGGTCTGTAATAATTAATTAGCTAGGATAGTTGATTTATTATTTGGGATTGTATTATTCTTTTGGTCCCTCCGTGTGAGGGCATATTTGTAATAAGGGTGTGTGAGTGTGTGTATGTCTTCCAACCCCCATTTCTTTCTCCCTTTTATTTACCTGCTTATGATGGTAGATTAGGGCATATTTAATTTAGCATACCTTATGCAATGCATGCGTGCATCCATGCATTTGTTGACATGCATCGGGCTCAGCACATCGTACAAACTGCATCGTACTTTCAATTCCAAATTGAATACGTGTTATTTGTAGCATTCCATATGCCACGTTTAGGATAGCCGAGCCTGCCTAGATTACATCTTTGCATGTGTTGCATTAGACATTTCAGTATGCTTAGGTCCATGCATGGATTTCTAATAAGCTTCTGTTTTGCTTGGAGTACTAGGTGAGCTTTTATGCTTTAGCATATCGCATGTGTATGAATGTTGCCATAATAGCATGCTTACCATGAGGCTAAGTGCTTATGTGATGTAACTGCATGAATGCCTGTGGATGGAGGTTGAATTACCTAAATTGGGACAACACATTAAAACTGTGAGTTTTAAAGCCCACTAGATAGTGGCAAAACCGTCTTTTCTAAAAGCCCGCTTGAGAGTGGCAAAACCTGCATTTTAGCCTACTTGTGAGTAGCAAATCATTTTTCAAAACAAACATGTGGTGTTTTGTTCCAACTTAGGCGATTTGGTCTATACTTGTTTGCTGTGCGCATAATATAGTAATTCTAGGCTAATAACCGGAATAAGAACGCATAAAGTTTTCAAAAACGGATATCACGGTTAGTAGAGGCCGGTCTTCGGACCGGGCGAAAGGGGGTGCTCATAGCTGACCTTCCCCGATCGTACCCAAGCTCCCGAGCCAAGACCACTTTGGTGATGACGGACATGTGGCCTTCGGCACCGAGTCAGGGTTTCCTAAATTCCCATTTTAAAATATTTAGGTGGCGACTCTGTAATCTGGCAAAGCAGTCCATGTTTGGCACTACTTTTTCAAAAATCTGTTTTTCTTCAAAACGATTTGCCGGATTTGGACTCTTTGGTTCAGATTTAGAACCGCGACACAAAGGGAGTCCGAACTGTAGCGAGGTCCCCCGCGGGCGTTGTTACAGTGTGCTTCTTTCTTATCTAGTGGGAGCTGTTCGGAAGATAGGAATGCATCAATAGAGTCCATCCAACTCGGACCTGGCTCTATGATATTGATCTGGGCTACCTCTGAAGGGCCAATGCTCGGCTTAGGGATGAAGCCCACTTCGATGGTTCGTTTAATCTTTGAGTTAATGGTGGAGGCTAGGCAAGCCAGGGCGTCTGCATGTGTGTTCTGATCATGGGTTATTTGGTTCAATTCATGATGATCGAATTTTGCCAACAAGGAATTTGCTGTTTTCATGTAAGTGGCCATACGGTCGTTTTTGGCCCTGTATTTCCCCTTTAATTGATTGATCACAAGTTTTAAGTCACAGAATATAAGTAAGCAACGAGCACCCAGGAGATGCGCATTTCGCAAGCCGGTTAGCAGGGCTTCATATTCGGCCTCATTGTTCGATGCTTCGAAGCCGAGTTTGACAGCCTGCTCAATTATTGCTCCGTCAGGAGCCATGATCACTACTCCGGCTCCGCTGTCGCGTTGATTGGACGACCCATCACAGTATAACTGCCAAATGTCCCCAACATAAATTCTCCAGTTCAGCTTAGGTTGAACTTGATCAGACTTCAAGTCGGCAACACCTCCAGTGAATTCGGCCACAAAGTCAGCAAACACTTGACCCTTGATTGAGGTTCTAGGCAGGAACTGAATATCGTACTGGCCGAGTTCAAGAGCCCACTTTGAAACGCGCCTTGATGCTTCTGCATTGCGGAGTACTGCCCGGAGGGGGTAGTTCGTTAGTACCCCGATGGTATGCCCCTGAAAGTAATACATCAGTTTTCTTGTTGCCATGACGAGGTCTAGGATGAGTTTTTCCAATGGAAGGTAACGTGTTTCGGCGTCAACCATTGCCTTGCTCACATAATACACTGGTCGCTGCTCTCAAGCTCTTTCTTTAACAGTACGGCGTTGACGGCCCGATTGGAGACGGCCAGATATAAAATGAGCTGGTTGCTAGCCGATGGTGTTGTCAATAGTGGAACTGATCGGAGATAGGTCTTCAGACCGTTGAAAGCGGTTTCGCACTCAGAGGTCCATTCAAAAGCTTTACCCTGCCGTAGGGTGTGAAAGAATTGTCGGCAACGGTCCGTGGAGCGACTGATGAATCTGTTGAGTGCGGCGACCATCCCCATTAACTTCTGAACCTCCTTGACCGATCGAGGGGAGCCGAGTTCCAGGATTACTGTGATTTGCCTTGGGTTGGCTTCGATTCCTTTGTGGTTGACAATGTAACCCAAGAATTTGCCAGAGCCGATCCCAAAGGCACATTTAGAAGTGTTCAACTTCATTATATATTTGCGTAGAATGCCGAATGTCTCATCCAGATCGGCTAGATGATTTTTCTCTTCCTTGGACTTGACCACCATATCATCAATATACACTTCCATAGTGTAGCCGAGTTGCTCCTTGAACATGGTAGTGACTAGTCTCTGATAAGTTGCCCCTGCATTCTTCAGCCCAAAAGGCATAACCTTATAGCAATAGGTTCTTCTTGGGGTGAGGAATGTAGTTTTGTCTTGGTCCTCCGGATGCATGGCAATTTGATGGCAGCCTCGGTAGGCATCGAGGAAGCTCATACGCTGATGACGTGCCGTAGCATCTACCAGTTGGTCTATTCTAGGGAGAGGAAAACAATCTTTGGAGCAGGCTTTGTTTAGGTCCGTCAAATCAACGCACACTCGCTAAGTCCCATTTTTCTTCTTCACAACCACAGTATTAGAGAGCCATGTAGGGTAGGTCACTTCCCTGATTGCCCCGACGTCAAGCAACCGGTCAACCTCTTCAACAATGGCGGCAGTGTGCTCTGCGGCTGACCGCCGGCTTTTCTGAATAATCGGCTTGCATTTAGGGTCAACATTTAAACGGTGCTGTGAAACAGAAGGATCAACACCCGGCATCTCATATGGTGTCCACACAAATACATCTAGGTTGCAGAGCAAGAAGGAAATTAGCTGCTTCCTGTCGGCTTCATTCAGGGAGGCGCTGACAGAGAAGAACTTGTCTGGATTCCCGTCAATCTCAACTCGATCCAGGGCTTCCGTGGCCTTTTCATTTGGGGGCCACCCAACATCGTTGAGGCTCTCTCGATCCGTCACCTCAATAGAATTCACTTCCAACTCTTTTGGTGTTTTTGCAGCAAGGAGGTAGCATGCTTGTGCCGATTTCTGGGAACCACAGATTTGCTCAATGCCGCGATCTGTCGGGAAGCGGAGCAATTGATGATAGGTGCTTGGCACGGCCTGCAGAGCATGCAACCAAGTTCGACCCATGATGAGATTGTATGGCGAAGGAAGCTTAATGACCAAGAATTCTACATCCACTATTCGGGAGCCCGCTCGAACTGGTAGTGTGATTTTGCCCAACGAGTACTCTGGATTAGCGTTGAAGTCGAATAATGGATAAGGAGTCGGAGACAGGCCTGACTCGGCGAACCCGAGTTTGATGAAGGTCTTGTAATACATAACCTCCGAAGTACTCCCCTGGTCTATAAGAACGCGTTCAACGGTAAATCGGTTTATGCATAGTTCAATGACCAACGGATCAATGTGGGGGAGTGTCACGCCGATTAAATCAGAATCATCGAAGGTAATATTCGAAGCTTCATGGGGCCATTTTGCTAGTGTGGTGTGCTTTGGGGGATTGGGTGCGACTGAATTACATGCACGATTGGGGCTGTTGGTAGGCTGTATATCATATGGATGACGCCAAGTGGAGGTGAGTCCTGCCAAAGGGCAACTGTTTTGGTTGAGTTCTTTCGGACATGTTGCTGGAGTCGACTGTCTTGTACCAACTCCTCAAGGTGGTCTTTCAAAGCATAGCAACTGTCGATATCATGGCCATGGTCTTTATGATATTCGCACCGCCTATCCCGTCTCCTCGTGTCGGGAGGTCTTACCATTTTTTATGGCCATTTGAAGAATGGGAGGTGTTGAACCTTAGCCATAACCGCACTAACCAGCTCTGATAACTCTGTGTATTTTTTGTCGGACTTGAAGTTGCTCATTAGCTCGGTGTGGACACTGGTCGTTTGATCGGCGTGAATCCCATCTTCGATCTCGCTTAGCCCGATTCTGTAATTCGGGGCTCCGTGGTGGTACAGCGTTTATCGGCTGCACGACTTCAGGCGGGGCCGACTTAGTTGCCTTATGCCCGTCTTTGACCCGAAGGGCATCGTCTTCGACTTTGCAGTATTCCTCAACTTTTTTCATCAACGCCCAGACCGTTTTTGGGGGCCGTCTGGTCAAAGAGCTGTGGAGGGCACTGTCGGGATGTAACCCCATCTTGAAGGCGATAATGGCCATGGAGTCATTGCAAGTATCATCTACCAGATTAAAACACTTCCAATATCGTGTCGAATACGCATGAAGGGTTTCCCCCAGTTGAATCTGCATTGCCTAGAGGGAATCGGCTTGCTTTCGCTGGACCTCATTAGTGATAAACCTTGCCCTGAAGGATTTCTGGAGTTGGTGGAAGCTCTTTGTAGACACCCTATTTTTGACCGTCCTCAAGACTTGGACGTCACCACTTGAACACCCGGTGATTATCCATGTTTGTGTTTGTTTTGAGTTCCCGGCGGCCCCGGCTGAGCGCCGTGCCTCAGGATCTCTCAACCGGCTTGTTTTGTGCTTGGTTGTGCACCAAGTACTTGTGTGTTGTTTTTGCATTTGAGGGTAAGGGAAGGCTTGTTAGCCATCCCTAAAGCCCACCGGCTGCCCCACACCTCCACCGGCACTCCCTAGTGGCCATCGGCACTCTTTTATCCAAATCCTTGGCCGGTCGGCACTATATGTTGCCAACCGGCAGTGTTTTGTGCCGGTGACTATTTTGGCTGGTCGGTGTGACCCCTTTGCACCCCCAGGGATGGTGCATGCCAGCTGTGACAGCTGGAATGCACTATCACCACTCCCCATACCCGGGTTTGCATCCTTTGGTCCCTTTGAACCCCCTCAAGCTTCTAGAAGCTTGACCCCTTTTGGCCAAGCTTCTTGGAGAAGCTTGGCCAGCTGTTTTGGCTTCTCCAAGAAGCCTTGCACCCCCTTGGTCCCTTGACCCCTTTCCTCTTGCTTAGCCATTAAGCTTAGAGCCTTTTGTTGCCTATATAAGCAAGCCTTCTCTCCCTTTGATTAGGGTTAGACATTTAAGGGCAAAACCAGAGCTTATACATATATTTCTCTGATATACATCCATATATATCTATATCTCCCTCTCTCTCCTCTTGTGTGTGTGTTTTTGGACCAAAAAGT